>JAHREE010000233.1:130136-262318 GCA_033628505.1 Tringa tobata
AGCGTTGGTTATTCTCAATCAAACAATGCGTAAGAATTTTAAAGAACTACTTTTTTTTACCCAAATGAAGTGAGAAAATAGTAAATGCTAAGGTACTACAGCAAAGTTAATCTTAAGGAGTAGCTATGTTTTATTGAATAAACATGGGAACAGGAAAGCTGCCATCCAGTTAGGACAAAATGCCATAAGTGGAAGAACCAAAACGTGAAGTGTTTGTGTCTTGACGCTTGCATCAAACTTATAATACTGATTTCTGATCATTTTTTGCTACTCTTCAATCACGCATATATATATATGTGCATACACTTGTGCTGTGTAGTATATATAATGGGAGCATCACACTGCCAAGAGGTCTTAAAATAATCTTTTTATCAGAAATATTGTTATATGTTTTAGCATAAAAAAAAAATTATAACTGAGTACTCTTTTCTTTTGTCTCACAGAGGCGAACTATGCAAGTAGCACCAGAATTCCTCTCCCTGGTGACGGACCAGCTATTCAGTCAAACAGTTCAGCACCATCCAAGCAAACTGTTTTATCTTGGCAAGCTGCAATTGATGCTGCTAGACAAGCAAAGGCTGCCCAAAATATGAGTACCACCACAGCCCAGCCTGTAGGATCTCTGTCCCAAAGAAAACGCCAGCAATATGCCAAGAGCAAAAAACAGGGTAATACGTCTAATAGTCGGCCACCCCGTGCCCTTTTCTGTTTATCCCTCAACAACCCAATACGAAGAGCCTGCATTAGTCTAGTAGAATGGAAGTATCCTTTGATGCGATTTCGTTTTTACAATCTGTTCCTTATGTTTTTTGCACGTATCAAGGGGATTGTTATACAGCATCTCTTAGAGCATCACAGCTAATGCATTACTTCACTTGCACGTGTGGGTAACTGTCATTAATGTTGATGGTAGTTAATTTTGCTTAAATTGCTGTTAAAGATAGCCCCTAATTTGTCTCATAATGACATAGAATATCATTTTACTGGAGTAGCTCAAAGCCAGAGAAGAGCTTATAGCTCTTCTTGGAGGACACAGGGGAACACTTTCAGAACTTTTTAAAATTACAAGCTTATATTATATTCCAGCAAATCTCTGTATTGCATTTCTTGCCCTTCCAAATAAGGTTGAATGGATAGGAGTGCACCTAGCAGTGTTAATTGGGAGATGACCTAAGATGTCAAACCTGTATCTTCCGTATTTCAGTTTGGTGTGTTGCCGTTAGGGCAAATGAGTCAGATGTGGAAATCTTTCAAAAAAGATTATTTTTCCAAGTACTAGAAGTAGGGAGGATTTTTTAGTTAAGCCAAGGACTCGCTCTTAAGTACATACAAGTGTCTGAAATGCATTAATCTTCTGTACTTTTACCACATATGTCTACCACCAAATGTATTTGGAAGCATGTACACCCGTAGATAGGAAATCAGATGTACTGGCTGTATTCATGGTAATTTGTATGCTGGGAAGGATTGCTTTATCTTGGTTGTGATGTGGAAGTATGTGGATTTCTTGGCAGAACTGATAACACGTTGATTTGGTATATTATTTAATTCTCAAGAAAAGGTTTGAAATAGAAAATAGTTTTGTTGAAGTATGAGAAGAAAAATGTTAACCATGGCAACATCCCTGTAACGGGAAACAGCGGTTCAAGAGAGTAGATTACCGAGGTAAAAGTAATTTTGTTACTTAAAACAGAACAGCCAACCTGGCAATAGGAACTGTTACTCATTTATAGGGCTTGGTTTTTTTTCAGTTCTTTGAACATAATTCAATTGCAAATTAAAGATAGTGAAACAAATTCTTCTTTCATTTAAACTGGTAGAAGTCCAACTAATTTCAGTAAATTGGCCTCTCCTTGGCTAAGGTCAGTTAAATGAAATTACTGTGGATCTAGGGTGTAATAACTCATGGCAGAATTTGTCCCAGTAGCTCTACATCATAAAACAAGGTTGTCAAACTCGCACTGGTATCTTTTGTTCATTTCAGTCTGGTGGATGCTGCATGTTAAGATGTGTGTTGTAACTTTATTTTGTACACAACATAGCAGCTGTTGATGTTGTTAGGCTTTGGGAACACAAACTCAGCTCTTGAGGTGACAAACTTTTTGGAGGCCAATAAACAAAATTTAATAGATCTTATGGGGCATATGGACTCTGTAAGAGTTGTTTTCAGGAAAAATCTTACACTGACAAAAACATGGTTTTGAGTATATTCAGTATTCTTTCAGTCTTTTATGGTACTCTTATGGACACGTACGAGGAAGTTGTGCATTGAATTGAGGAAAGGATGTCAAAAACCATAGCTAAAGCCCAAAATACTCCCTTTCCAAACTTCCATGGTTAGGTTCATCTGGGTGTCTCCATGTTTGTAGTTTACAAGAAAATAATGAAATACTTTTTGGAAAAGGCAAATTAATGATAAACTGAAGGATGAACTTCACAGGTATGAATTTTAAGAAATATTTTTCTTTCTGGAAGACAAATGGTATCTCTGGGTTTCAACTACAGTATAAAAAGTGTAGCTGCAATTCATGCTATTGTCAGTGTGAAAACCTATAGCCTCTCAGTGCGCATGGCTGCCAAGCCAGTAATGATACTCTATTTCCCGGTCTACTCACCTGAACTTTCATCTGCCCTTGGCCAAAGGGAATTTGTTGAGGAGTCCAGCTGTTGGAGACATAAAAAAGGATTCAGAATTTTCCTGTGTCCATTGTACAGCTTTTCAGCTGTCATACAGGAGAACAGTTATGATTTGCTGGGAATCTTTCTCATATTCTACTGCAAGCTAGATCCCCAATGATTTCCTCCTTTGGACAAACACATTTCTGTTGACATTAGTAAAACTTGTGTGAGCATATGAGAACAGAACAGCTCAGTAAGTATTCCTTACCCGTCATGATGGCCCACATATTGATTTAAGAGTGTATAATTATATTCATCTCTGGAATTTAATATAAAGTGCTCTGTGGCAGCAAGAGTAATGTTTTTTTCCTTTTTTTTCCAAAAAGAAGAGGACGTTAAAAGATCATTGTGGTGGAAAATAATATGGTATAGTGATACTACTAAAGATGATGGAGTGTTTGTCACAGTTATTAGTCAAAAGATTGCCTTAAAAGTAAGACTTGTTTTACAAGTGTAGATGCTGAAAGGAGAACTAGACTTAAAAGTTTGTAGATACTCATAATTCATGAATTCCTTAACAAGATTTTCCAGACCATTTGACATATTTATATTACTGTCTATTTTTGCCAATTGTGTGGCCTTAGCTGTTTACATCCCATTCCCAGAAGATGATTCAAATTCAACCAATCATAATTTGGTAAGTACTCTTGAGTTTTTATTTTATATTTGTTTGCTATACTTTTAACTTGACTAGCTGCTAGTACTTGAGATTTTGTGAAGTATATGTAATTTTAGAAAAAAAAAATTGGTAGTAGAGATACTTTAAAACGTATATGGAATTACTTTGGGTTTTTTCATTTTTAATATGTGCTCCCTTACGTCATGTGTTAAAAATAAGTTTTTTCAGCAGTGAAATTCTTTGGAGGGGAATGTACATTAATATTGTGCTGCATGTATATGTATGTATGGTATAAAAACTTTAATTTGAGTTTCTATCACTTATATCAATTAAAGATATTTATTAGCTGTTACTATGTTTCTGACACTAGTTTCAGTCCTTCTGAAATTTTTCCTGCCTTTCCTAGGCGGGAAAAGAGACTAGTCTCTTTTCAATTTTTAATGGTGTTATTTAGCTGTGTATTTTACTAGATATTTTAGTTTTGAATGTGATGATGGTGAGAAATTTTACATTAATGCATTTTAAAGTGATAGGAACAACAATGTGAATTTTAAAAGTAGTCACTGCTGGTATAAGTGACCTTTCAAAGAAGGGATAGTACTGCAATAAGCAGTGTGTGCAGATGTATTTTTTTGACTGAAAATAGTATACTAGTGTTGTGCTTGAAAATATATAATGAAAATTAATTTTGTTTTAATTGTCTATTAAAACTTGTAAAGGCTATCACACTCAAGGGTAATATTGAATTACGTTGCAATAATTTCATTGTTTATGTTAAATATCGTCTTGAAATAGTTAGTGGAGTTCAGCAGTCCCGTTCACTCAAAATCTGCATGTGACCTTTTGGGGTGGAGAGGAGGTTTGTTTAGGAAATAAAGAATTGGGTACCAATAAGTAGGTAATTTTGGATTAATTTACCTTGAAAATTTAGGTTGATGTGAGGTCTTCTATTTATGAACATGTTTGTGTAATTCGTGATGTGTAAGCTCGTTTATTTTCCTAAAAGTAATTATTCTGTACATATGACCCATTTTATATATTTTTTTGTCTATCAAGATTAAGCAAATATGGACAATAAAAAATGCTGGCGAAAGGCAGAATAATTCAGGTCAATGTAAAGAATGATTTCTGCAGCTGTGTATCTAGCCAACCAACAGTCTTTATCTCCTTTTTTTTTTTTTCCCCTGAGAAATTCAGGGCACAAATCTCCATAGCTGTCAATCCACCAAGAGATCCGCTAATAACTAATTTCATAAAGCATTACATGAAAAGGGTAAAGCAGTTACTTGTGTCAGAGGCTAATCATTTTGAAAGAAATGTTTTTATCATTAGTTTTGTTAGGCTAATGTCTGGTATTTCTGACCTAATTCTACAATGCATTAGTATTTAGAAAGAAATGGACATTTTCATCCCTGATAGTTTGTTGTTTTTTTTTTTAATATAATAAGGCCAGGTTAATCTAAGCAAAAATAAATTTTATTTTTTTTTTAAAAGAGATCCTTATAAATTTTAAGTAGAAAGGGTCTTGAACACCCTTGGTCATATGTATATAATGTTTACTTGGCTATTTAAATTTGCATTCTGTTTATACTGGTGTTGAGTAATTCCACTAAGTTTACTCAAAGAACAGAGTTTATCCTGACAATGTACTTTCAGGTGCTGGGACAGGTTTAAGCACCTGAGGATCATGCTAACGGATCACACAAGCACATCCTGTGTATCTGATCTAATGAAATAGTTCTGGATGGAGGAGCATTGGCTTTTCTTAAACCTAAGGTTCTACATCATGAAATACACTAACCAGTGGTCTGGGTTCACGTCTCTTCCTCTGGTATTTCACTGACATTTTTTCTAGTGTAGACCCACTTCTGTTATTGAACTCTTAGTGTGGATTTGAGTGTACTGTGAGGGAATGTCGTAGAAGAGCTGAGTTAGAAATCTTCAGGCTTGCTTGTCAACCTGGTTGAGCATCCATTTCCTGATGCTGTTGTCTTATAGTGGAAGTGGGCATTATTCTGTTGAATAATATTCACATCTTTTGGGATGCTGGTCTGAAAAACAGACCAAATCTTAAAAATCAGTATTAAATGTTATAAATAGGTTTGGTAGGATTTTAGCCCCTTGCATGTATACTTGTCTTCTATGAGCCCTACATTGCCAGTTTGATCTTGACAGGAGACTGTACCCCACTCTGTCTTTAATTCAAGTTAAAAAATTGAGGGAAATAAGATAATCTCCTCTCTCCTTCCAGCCCAGGTATTTGGTCCTGTCAACCCCACAGCCTCCTCTCCCCACTTTCCTTTCTCTGGACATGGGCATCGGCTGACACTGTACAGATTGCAGTACTTGTATCGTTTAGTGCCTTGGGGGGAGAGACCAGAGCGAGGACCAGGAATGTGGTCTGCCTCCAGTGCCTTCTCTTCCTCGTTATGTGAACCCTAAAAGTTCAGCTTTATAAATTTTAGTTTGCGTATGGATAGTATATCTAGGGTTTGGTTCTCAGGGAGAAAATCAATGTTGCTTCATAGAGTTGAATAGATTAATTGCTTTCCATCAGCTAGCTGAACTGGCTCATATTTTTTTAATTTGTAAACAGAAAAATTAAATATTTATGCATGTGGATTTTTTTTCTGAATACAAAATATACATACTTTATAATCAGCCATGGAAGGAGGAAGCAATGGTACAAGAGGTCAAAAACCAGTGGAATACTGGTAAGTGGGGAATAGAAATAGACACTTTTCCAGTTTTGCTTGGGCTAGGGAGAAGACTGCATATATGAGAATGTGAGAAGTCGAAGTGTTCATTCTTTATGACTTCAGGAAGTCTGCAATGGCAACTTCAATCCAAGGATATACGTGCAGAACAGTTATTCATTCCTCTCTGTGATGGGATATGAGATGACAGCTTCTGTGTGACGGAATTTCCAAGACTTGTAAGAGAAACCTGAGGTCCAGTTTCTAAGTCTGTCTTCACCTGTGCCTGGGCCAGTGAAACACTGACCATATGTCAACCAACTAACCACTGGTTGAGCTGTGAGCGAGTGCAGTTCTAACTTTCTCATGAATGTTTCAACATGTGGTGTCTGATCGACGCAGAGTCAGTTATATGGTGCAGTAGTAATGGCAAAAAGAAATTTTAGCACAAATTAACCAAAACCATAACTAACATTTTAAGAAACAGGTAGATGTTTCTTAAGAGTAATAGCAAATCACTTGTATGCATATTTATATATATTTTTTTTTTAATAGGATATGTCTTGGGTATCTGTTATTCTTGAATATGAGTTAATTTTTAGTCTCAAATATCTTTAGATGTCTGTGAGAATGTTCCACACCCTTGTTTTTTTGAACAGTAGACTGTTTGTGGAAAATGGACAGTGCAAGCTAAGAGTAAGGATGGGACAATTGTGTGTTTCTGTGTTGGTCACTCATCTTTACTGATACGCAAGTTGTAATTATTGAAGTTTTTGTGATACAGCCAGCAGCATGCTATGGGATATGAGATACTTATGATAACTTAAGGAAGCAAGGAAAGGTTTCTTCATGATATCAGTGACTCAATTAAGTAGATGGCAATCACTGATGTTGTAGGACAGGAGTCCCTTTCGTTGCTAGTTTTTTCTCTGTCTTTTCATCTTTTGAGTAGACAAGCTTAAATTTCTGTTTTGCCTTTCTCTGAGAGCAGAGGGTGCACTACAGCTATCCTCTTGCACAATGGATTCATGGTCATCCTTATTCTCTCTCAAGAATGGTGCGTTAGTACTGGGTGATACAAAACAATGCATTTCGAACAAAGCAGAGGTGCAGACTGGACCGTGCTTGACCACTTGCTAGTGTTACAGTCCTGTGTTCTGTGGGAAAGTTGATCTAATCCTTTGTCTAAAACACCTTGACCTTTGTGTCTGATGTGTGCCAGGAGGGGCGCTTTGAATAGAGTAGTTCTCTCTTGCTTTTCTATACTGCATAGTGTGTAATACAGACTGATGAACTTTAAAACCAGCTATTTAACTTGATCCTGGATTCTACTTAATTAGTTAATGTTCTTTCACAAGTAGGACCAGTTCTTCTGCAAGTAGATGGACGAAAGTATTATTGAACCAGAGAAGTTTTTTTTCTCTTGCAGCAGAACAGGGGCAGTGTCTCTGGGATGAAATCCTCATAAGCTCACTGCTTCATATTTTAATGTAGTTTCTTTCATCTGCCTTCAGAAGTTTCAGGTGATCTGAACTTTCCATGCTTGATTCAGCTCTTCGTTTAGCAGTGTTTCTTGTCTAAGCTTGATAAGAAGCAGCTTCTGGCAGGAAGGGTTTCCTGTACATATCTTTCTTCTGTTTCTGTCTTTACCATTTTTTTCCCCCCCATCTGTGGTATGTTATTTTCCTTCATGTCTTTCGTCTTGGTAACTTCCCACTCATTTCTTTCTTGTTATCTTTTGTCTCTGCCCTCTGGCTTCCCTCTGTGTTTACTCTTCTGTTTGTCCTCTTCTGCAGCATGCTTTGCTGTATCTCACTTTCCCACCTCAATTTTTCTTTCTTGTATCATCCTGCTGTACCATGTTCTGTTCTCCTGTGTTTTGCCTCCTGTTGACTTTTCCATTGGTCTGACTACCACAATGTGCAGGCAGACTGTCACAATACGAGTCTGGATTTTGGCCACGATCAAGACATTTTTGGTTATTCTGTTTCTTTCCTTTTTTTTAAATAAGTAAATGTGAACGATAAGGAGGCATCCCATACTGAGTTTATGAAAAGTACACCCCTAAATTTTGAGTTGAATCTGCTTTGAGTGTACTGCATCTCTTGTGACTAGACCCTGAAGGTTTGCAGTGGCGATACTGCTCTACTTGAGATTGACAGCTTGTGTGTTTTGGGAGACTTACTTGAATATATTACAGCAAATTGGCAAGTGCAAAGTCATGTGAGTAAAGGGCATGACCCTACTGCATAAAGGGCTGGAACCTAATGATAATGAAAGATTCTGTGCCCCTGATAGCAGGATTCTTCAGCCTTGTTTCTGACTACCATTGTCAGGGGGAACCCTCTCAGCGAGTGGGGTTCTGCATGAAAAGGTCTCTCCAGCCTGTGCTTACAGAGCAGATCAGGTGATGGTCCTGGACAGCTCTTCGTTCTCCCAGGCAGTTGGGACTGAGAGAGCCATAGTAGGGGACACTGCTACAGAAAGGTAATGTTCGCGTCCTATCTTTTAAGCAAAGATTTCCTCTGTAAGTGGATTTAGGTGGATATTTCATTGCTTCCAGCAATAGGAAAGCCAGTGTTGTCCCTGAACAGTTAATTGTGCCTTCAATCTAGGGCACAGCAGGAGAGTACTCTGGGAAGAGAGAGGTGAACTCTTGACTTAAGAGGTGTCAGGCTTCCTATCCTTATCTCATTAACAACCCTATGACTCATTCATTCTAAGGCCACATGACTAATTAATCCATCCATTGAAAAGGTTGTTGGTTTTTACCTTGCACCCAGTTACCCTCTATATATAGCTTATCTGAAAATACTGTTGTAGAATGTTATTAATTTTAACCGCATTTAGTAAATAGTTCTAAAGATTTTGTTTAACTGCTAAATGTTCTGTGCTGTATTTTAGAAAGACTTCTATGTATATCCGCTGTCTTTGCTGGATTTACTTTTTCAGTTCAGGGATCTTTGAGGGCTGGATCTCTGTCCCTTTTACCTTGTATCAAAAAGTTATTTAGATTGGATTGGATTCTCATAGTATATCTGCTAGCTGGCGTAAAAGTCATCGAAGTAAACTTTTCAGGAAAGATACAAGATAGTTTGGACTCTACTGAAAATACTTCATTTTGCATATAGGAAAACATGATGGAGACGTTGCAATGTTTTGTATGTATTTAGCCAAGCACCTAACTACTGGTACTAAAGGAACTGCATTAATTATTTTTAAGGGAAAATGTCATTAAGTTTAATTTGAAAAAAGAATCAAAATTATTGGATCTATTGTAACTGCTATAACGCAGGAATTTTATGTTGCGTATTGATTCAGGTCAGTGAAATGTATGTACAGTTCTGTGTATGAGTAGTCAGGGGGACCTGTGAGAAAGCCAGTAGTTTAATTTTGAAAAAAATGCAAATGTTAGGAGCTGTCCGTTTTCTTTTAAAAATAAAGAGGCTTGAATTCTCAGCAGTTTTCTTGTCTTTATACATACGTTAATGCTATGAGGGATAGGTTTGATCAATTTTTTCCTGTTACTTTTTATTTATATTGATTAACTTGACATCTATTTTCTCATTTTAAAAAAAAAGGTAGCTATTTAACTACTGGAGCAGCATGACTTATCTTTCTGAAAAATAATTGTAAAGCTGTTTGATGGTTATTAGGTAAGACAGGATGCAACAGTAAGTAACCTTTGCACAACTGCAAGAATTCCTTAATAGATGACACTTCTGCAAGGGGATTATTAAAAAAAATATATTATAATGCTGTACTCAGCCCTATCTTCATATTTCAATGTTTTAATATTACTGGCAGCCCAAAACTTCCAATAGTATGCATTAGCTAATTATTATGAATTGCTTTGAATTTTATTAGTGCAGATCATGTATTCAGAAAACTTTTTTCCTTTGTGTTATAACGCACACCTCTGCAAAATAGATTAAAATTCTGAGTTGGTAGTATTTTACACCCACTTTGTCCTGCAGCCAGTTCCTAGCCCTATTTTGTCTGCTCTGTGCTATACCAGTAGCGTGAAATAGCCCTTGAATTTTCTTGGTAAACATAATTGTGTGTGTCAATCCCATCTTGAGGGGTTAATGAAACAAATTTTATTTCATACTCTGGCTTAAGAAAAGGGACAGTCCTGAAAGATATGACCAAGATGACTGGCAATTTCCAGCTAGTAGAAAGGTCACTTGGGATTGTGAAGGTTTGGGAATAACACAGGCTAGTTCTTGTTCTTTGTTTTATTTTGTGTGCCCCAGTACAACTTAGGATCTAGCTACTTCAGCCCAGATAAAAACGGCTGTTTGGAGTGCAAGAGTATGAGGAGGAGGTCCACAACTCAGTTTTACAGGTTTCAGTTAATTACAATGTGAAGATAATTCTTCCCCCCCCTGCCCTGGCCTTTTTTTTTGATGCAGGAGAGTTTCTCAGTTTTTCAAGCCAGAAGGCCTTACAAAAAGATGTACTTAATCATTCCTATTTGAAAGGAAATGTTTTTTCCTTATTCAAAGTTGCAAACTTGTTCCTGTGGGGAATTCCTGCTAAGGGCTTGTCTCTCCTTAAAAAGATTTGCTGGTAGTACATTACTGGCAAACTGCCTAGGGAGATACATTATACACCAGGAAGAGGTCTTTCTCTGTTATAGCCTAAAGTCAGTCTCCCAAACAGAATAGTGCTGCACTGGTAGAAGGCGCTTTTTTTTTTTTTTTTCTGGTTTAATTGTGCTGTGAAGAGTAGTGATTCCCCACCCTTCTTTTCCCTTATTGCCTGCTTGATAAAGGTATGCCTACAAAACTTTATAAACTGGTCACAATAAAAGTAAACCTGTGTACTTCCAAATGCACAGAATAGTCTTCTTAGTTACTATGTAGTTGAATGGTCAGTGGGAAAGCAGTTAGATTTGACATAAAAATTGTAATTCAAATCTAAAGGAGACATTTAAGATGAGTGGGAGAAGTTTGTACTTGTCATACAAACCTTTGGAATAGAGTAAAAGTTGATTTTTAAATGCTCTGAAAAAACCACGAACAAACATAGGTTATAAACCCAGTTTACTGACTGCATGGAAACCATGTGAATTTCTAATTTCTTCCAACACTGAGCATGTAAATTTAACAAAATAGAAATCTACAACAAATCTTATTTGTTGACAATAGCTGCTATGCTAAAAAACATTCTGAAAATTGCTTCTGAAGGTTTTACTCAAAAAATGAATGCATAAAATTGAGAATCTTTACGAGTTGCCATGTATCAGTGCCACACCAAAAGCCGATTACCATAAATATTACGTGGATCTGCTTTATAAAACCTGTTTTAAAACTCTAGGTTATGCAGAACATGGGTGTTTTCTTTCTTTTAAAAATGCGATTCATATAAGAAGCGTATTATGCTTTGAGAATTGTGTTTTTATTTTTTAAATATGATCTGTGTGTATGTGAGCACTGTGTCTTGAAATACTGCAGAGTTGGGACCCACGGCTTTTGAAAGTGCTTGTCAAGGCTTGCTTTTCTAATTTGAGCAGAAACGGAGAAGTTCTGGGTACTTTTGAAAAGCTGGTCCCTGGGTACTTCAAAAGACTCATGTAGCTATTAAGATTAACTAAAATGTATTTTCTAATATGGTGGGCTTTAATGACAAACTGTTTTCAGTGATGGTCAATTGAATGTATGATTTTGTTTACTGTTTATTTTGCAAGAATCCAATTTTTTTTTATCCTGCTGTCATGCACCAAAACCTTTCCTTTACTGGGCCATCTGGAAGGACAGGGCCATGAAGAAAGGTTAAATGAATATATAGTGGTAGTAGGAGACTGTTAATTAGGATGGATTTGCTTTTCAATGTTGGGTTGTTTTTATTTTGTTACTGTGGAATCCTCAGCAATAAAATTTTCATTTAATGAATTGCAAACGCAGTATCATCCCTTCCCCTCCCCCTTCAGAGGAGATTGAGAGCATGCCCTTACTGCTTGTATGAAATTCACTTGGTAGCACCAAAGAGCAGCTTAGTGTTTGTGGTTTATTTCATAGTAATTTTTATGAAGAAAATTGCTTTTAGAATTCTACTTTTCTCGAAGAATGCCTTGATGAAACACTGTGAGAAGAAACACTAGGTTTCTTCTGAGAAACCTAGGTGTTTGACTTCAGCACTTGAAACCAAACCTCAAATAAAGATTTGAGATTTATGCTCAAAATTTAATTATGAAGATAACATTTTCAGTGAAATCAACACAGCTGACCAGGATACATTGTTTGCCTGCTCAGTGTTAGTAGGGAATATTATTCTAGAATAATACTGTAGTGATTGATAGTAATATGGCAACAGATGTTCAAAGTTTTATTACAGGATGGTTTTCAGTGGTCACTATTCATGTGGGTAGAGAGTTGCTTACAAGTTTGAAAACTTTCAGAATGATACTTTTTGATCATGTCTGAATCTTGCTGTTTGTTACTGTGATAAATCACATAATACAAACTATGATCAGTGTTGGTCAGTGTAGCAGAAGGAATATTGTTAGACAAACAGCTTAAAACAGATCAGAATTTTATCTTCAGATTTATTTCTATTGTACATTTTCTAAGAAATCAATATTTGATGTATCTTTGAGGAAAGTGGTTCAGCCCAAAGATTCATTTGGCCAATTATTTTAGTTGTCCTCTTCTCAGATGATACAAAACAGGTGATATGTTGAATTTTATCACACTTGACAGCTTAAATACGTTGTACAGAACTACCAGGTTGCATTTCAGTAAAATTCTGCGGGAGATCCAGTGGCACAAAGGAGCATACAGAACAGTTACATTTGTATGGCATAAAGGCTGAAAAGCTTTTTGCAATGTAAGAACATAAACATAAGAGATGTTCATTAATAAGGTTCAGTAATTTAATAATTATATTTTTCTGGGTTGGCTGACGGTGGCTGCAGCAGCCTCCAGCAAGATCGCATCTTATGCCACTCAACTAATCAGAAAAATGCAGTCCTTCCATGGTATTGAGTAGCAAATACCCCAAAGCTGTATTATGTTTATCACATATTTTGTTAGTGCAGTTTGTACTCTGATGGATTTATTATGATGCCATTGCTTATTTTTTTCAAACACTCATCCAGAATCCTTTAAAACATGTGCCAATGATGTGTGGCATAAGTCAGTTATTCATCATGAAATGATATTTAAGTTATTATATCCTCATCTTCATTCCTAGAAAACTTAATAGTTCTGAGTTCAGGTAGCTCTTATTGTTCAATAATTTATTTATTGCTATAGAAAAGGAAAAAGCTGAAAGAAAACAACCTACCAAATTATGTAGATCTTGTACATTTATTAAAATAAGGTCTCGAAATCTCTTGACACCATTTACTTCAGAAAAACTGAATAAAAAAAATCAGTAATAAAAAAGGAATGATGTTTCTACTTAAAAGTTTCATGGTATTAAATGATACTTAGTACAGTCTGTGCTCTGAATGCTAGAGGAAAGATGAATGCTTCAAGGTACCAAGTCTGTGTGACTGGCCTGCATTCATCGTGTAATGCAGCTGCCTCTGTCTCCTGTTGGATTGCCTCAACCACCATAATTACTAAAGTATAGTATAGAACAGAAAGTTTCTCTATATTCTAGTACCAAATTGAATGGTATGTAAAATTTTTTACATCTTGTCTAAAATATAGTGAAACTGTCCCATATAATTGAAATTCCCTAGAACATGGTTTCAGCAGAGACTGTGTTATTTTACTGGCTAATGATTCAGTTTTATGTTTGCATTGTCATGGGGGTGTTGGTGTAAGTCCATCTTAAGACCAGACGTGCATGCCATCTGTATTCTTAATACAATAAGAAGACCTTACCCTGAACTCTGAAACTTGCTGGAGGCTTTGCAGGCTTAAGACCCATAGTTAATGCAGATTGAGCATAGGTAGACAGAGCAGGCACAGGCCTTGTCTGTCAGTATAGGTTAGAATTGTGTCTTCTTTTAAAGGACTTTGTCTCCTGTAGTCAAAGACTATCAGCTGCTTCTAACATCAATGTTTTCTCCGAGCACTGCGTGGCTGAGAGCATTTATCAATATAGTTGAAAAATACATGGGCTGCAAGCTGTGATGTAATAGCTAAGGTTGTTCTTCTAGGAGCTTCCTATTAAAAAGAGGGGAAAAAGCAGAAAAGAAAAAAAAAAGAAAAGCTTTTGCAGTCATATGCTATACGTGTATCCCTTTGAGCTCTGAGAGTATCTGATTTCAACCAAATACACCAGAAACAAAGATTTCAAAGTTATTTTTACATGTTTTTTTGAGAACAGGAAGAGAGAAACTTTGTGTTCCCTCTTTCCCCCAAAGGCAGGCTGCAGCAGGAGTCCACATGTCATACCAAAACTCATCAACTAATGCCAGGCCGTAGGGATGAGGCTTTATTAATTTTCATGCTTACAGAACTGCTTGTCTCCTCTAAGAGGAACACTGAATTATGTGGGTTAAGGAAGTAAAATGGTTTCTTGCCATAGTGGAAAGGGTAAGAGAAGGTAGGTAAGATGCTAGCTAAGAACTTCAGAAATGACTACTGAATTTTTTAGTGTGTCTCTAAATTCTTGTGTTGTCTTGGACAGTCTATCTACCTTTTCACTACTTTAGTTTCCCACCTGTAAAGTAGTTTTCTGCTCTAAAAGGATATCAAAAGGAAAAAGAAGTTTGAGGCTATGAAATGTTCAGATATGGTGAATCTCAGTAGAATGAGATCTAGAGAGCGAGCTAGGGAGTTCTCTTAAAGCAGTTTCTCATTTTGTCTTTATTTGGAAATGGTTTGCCTGACTTTCTGGTGAACACTTTCTGGTGAATTTTGTTGTCAGAGGCTATATTTTAAGTTTGAGAACGTAGACTGTTTTGGCAGCAAATTTTGGCAAAGAAAAAGTGATTGGTAGTGGCAATATAGGAACAGAAGGAACAGCCACTGTTCCCATAGTGATACAGCAAAAGCAGTGACATTTAGGTAAACAGCAGTAGGAAAGGAAATTTGGGGGAGTTAATGTTAGATGTCTCAGAAGATACAGTAAGCTTCCATACGGTATTTCATATGTGTCTGAAAATGGTAATGTTAAGCTTCTATTTGTTATATTAGTAGCACAAGCATCCTTCAGTGTTTAATGGGAAGTTCAGTGACTTCCTTGAACAGGTGATGAGGAATGTCCGATTCAGCAGAAATTGCACATTACAAAAGAAAGCAGAAGATTTTGAATGTTCACAAATAGCTGCTGTCCAGCTGGTGGGAATGGTGCCACTGAAGGTGTTTTTACCATGACCGTGTGACACACGGATGATGAGTATTTCTAGAACCCCTTGCAGTAATGTTACTATTGATCCAAATATTATATACTCTTAGCCCCAATATACTCTTATACAGGGCCTTGCTATTCATTTTACTCAATGAGTGTTAGGGCTGAGACATTGCATGATGTTGTGTTTACCTCTCTGTTTAAGTACTGGCCAGTGCAAATTCTGGAGTCACGTAAGGACTTTAGCTTGTGGACTAAGCAAATAACTAGGTGGATAAAAGTTTCATTTTTGTTATAATAATTGTTTGAAATAAAGAAGTAGGAAGAATAGCGCATTAAGTGCAGGGTAGGAAATGAATTTCAGACAAAATTTGTGGGAGAAATAGAATTCTGGAGACTTTTTTACATTGAAATTTTCAGGAAAGTTAGCTAATCAGTTAAAGCATGGATTAGATAAACTGTCTTCTGAAGAGTAGCACAGTAAAGGGGGGTGAGAGTGAGTATGAAGAACACTGATTATTGGAATTAGTGTCCACACAGGGACTGTGTAGAGCTTTATCTCATCCCCTTTATCTATGTTTGGGAATGAGAGTGCTTCAGGAAGTGTCAGAAGAAAAGCAACAATTGGAAGGGCTAATGGAAAGAAAGCAAACTTAAAAGAGCAACTGCATGAAGACAGTATATTTTAGTGTGGCATGACATAGCACGTTTTAATAAACAACCTGAATGAGCTTGATCCATTCTTTTAACACAGATAAGGCTATGCTAAATTGTCTTCCACATGCTTTGTTCTGTTCCAGTGAAATTAGGGTGAAGATCAGGTGATTTGAGGCCTTGATGTGAGGGGGTGTTCACTGAATGGAGGGTTTCCAGTGAAACATGGATTGTAAGCACATTAGAATTGTCTTTTTCTTGCCTTTACACAAATGTAGAGGTAACAAAATACAAATGCTATAATCTTCGGGCAAATTGATTGTGATGACTGAGTTAGGGAAACTATAGGTTTCTGAAATGAGGATACTGGAAGTATTTAAAGAGATGGATTAAAGCTCTGTGCTTAAAGGCTCCTGTGCAATAGCTGTTTTCTAACGGTTAGAGAACGACAGATTGTAAAGGATGCATCAATATCCTTCATACAACATCAATCTAAATGTATTTCTAAAGAATATAGTTACACATGTAAGAAAAAGTGTTACTTTGTAGCTAGATTACTTTGTAAAAGTATACTTTGAAAATGGTTGTTTTGCCTGTGAAGCCAGTATCTTTAAGTCAAGGTAATGATGCTGAAACAGGCTTAATTGGCCCATGTGTCAGCCTCAAGTTGCAAGACCAATGCAGCCTTTTTGGGTAGCATGTTTCTGTGTTCAGAAGTGTTAGTGTAAATTCAGTATTCCATCACTTAGTATAAAAATCAGAGAATGGTTTGGGTTGGAAAGGGCCTTAAAGATTATCTGGTTCCAACCCCCCCTGCCATGGGCAGGGACACCTTCCACTGGATCAGGTTGCTTAGACTCATCCAGCCTGGCCTTGAACACTTCTACAGAGGGGGCATACACAGAAACATTATTTTCTTTTATATGTGACTTTGTGAAAATACTACTAAAACCATAAAATAATTCTGAATTTGCTTTTACAGAAGTACAAAACTTTTAATATTCTTACTCAAAAGTTTCATCTCTAATAAAGAACACATTTTACATGTAGATAGTTCATTATTTGGATTTAGGATCTTTGGAGTGCAGAATTTATCTATGTTTGTAACATGAATGTGTCCACGTTTAATTTTGTTTATAAGTCAGGGAAAAGAAAGAAACAAGTGCATGACAGAAGATCCTGTGAAAAGGATTTAGTTTCTAGAAGAGATCATGAAACTTTTCAACCAAGTGTGTAAACCGCATCTTTGCTGAATGTTGAAGAAAGTGTAAACATGCAAAATTCTTCTTTAAATCTCCTTGAAACTATTAAAAAATGCAAGTGACTATGGCCATTTTATACCACAAAACTTTAATATTTTGTCTCAGACTCTTGGTTCCAGTATGGCGTTTCAAAGAGTTTGTGTTTGAGATATACAGCCTGTCCTATTATTAGCCAGTAATCTCAAAATAAGTCCCTGGCAAATCTGAAGGACAAAGTAGGGTGCTAGAGGTCCAGGTATTCAGGCTATTTTCCATGTAGTTGTTTACTCATTTCCTTTTTCCACTTAATTCTTCATGAGAAAAAAGCTGGTAGTGGAGGCTCTAAGCTTCTGTTTCCACCATAGTAATGAGCTTTTTATCTTGGCAAGTGGTGGAAGCTCATCTGTTCTTCTGCAAACTAAATCTTGAAGGACATGAACTGATAGGTAACCTCACCAGCTATCAATGAAATTACAGGATTTGGATGTCTCTTAATAGTCATTGTCTGCACACTCATACTCTGCATAATTATAGAGTATAGTGCTGATGCCTGCTCTTTACTAAGCTATTAGGGAGGTCACTGAGAACAGACACACTTCAGTTTCCCGGGCAAGGGGCAGATATGTGGGCTCACGTTTGTCTGGAGGAGGCATTTCCTCAACTGACAAGCAGTGTTCAGTGTGCCAGACACTGCAACGCAGGGTCAGCGCTCAGCATGTAAGGCGACTGTGAAACATCAGCTATTTCTGCATTGTACAATTTGTAACCCCTTCTCAGTATGGGAAGGCAAGACAGGGAAATCTTAGGGTATGAGAGCACCAGTTTTCCTACCCTTGCTCCTCTGAAGCTTTGGAGGAGTAACCATGAGCGAAAAAAAGTCTGTGACCTTAAAGTCGGTGGGTTTATTGTACACAGGGACATTTCAGGACGCACCCTACGAAGCTGTGATCACGTATTTTAGCAAAGACTTGCAAAGTTGCAAATGCTTCCTCGCTTTTTCTTGCTGTTACTCCAATCATGAATAGTGCATGTTAAAGCCCTTCTGGAATGAAAGAAAATCCTTCAAGATGAATCCTTGAATTTGAACGTTACTATATTATATATATTATTATAACACTGGAAGAGGCTGCCCAGAGAGGTTGTGGAGTCTCCTTTTCTGGAGATATTCAAAACCTACCTGGATGTGTTCCTGCTGTAGGTGAACCTGCTTTGACAGGGAAGTTGGACTTGATGATCTTGGAACGTCCCTTCCACCCCTACCATCCTGCAATTATTTTTTTTAAGTTTGTAGTGGAATATTTGTTTCTCTGAAAATGAAAAGGGGTAACTATAGGCATTTATCTTGACTTAGAAAGGGAAGTTAAAAGGGCTTATTCTGTTTTGAGATATAATTCTCTTTTGAATAAGTCAAAGGTTCTGGTGTGTGTTATGGATGAAGCTGTATTGCTTGAAGATTTGAGTCTCTTCTGCATTTTAATAATCTGACAGCTTAGCAGCAGGAATGGTTAGATGCTTCATTAGAAATGGATTTTGTAGCTTTGGTTTGTAGGTGAAAAAAGAGACTTCATGAAGAGTTTTAAAACATTAAAGAATTTTATCGAGAAGATAAAACTGAAACTGAATTTTTTATTTAAAAATTATTACATATCCTTAAACTAAATATGATTGAGTCTTCCTATCTCTTTGTATATTGACTTGATTGGAAATGATTGGGTTGTGTTCTTACACAATGCTAGTTGCAGAGCAAATCATCTTATGCCACCTGTCTGATGGCTGTTCAAGTTTTAAATTGATGCATTTGAACTGCATTTTGCAGTTACGACATGTTAAATATGAGCACTTAAAGTATAATAACTTAGCTAATGAGTGACAAACTGCTGTGGTCTTATGATGACATGCAAATACCTGACTCCCATGGAGCAGACAAGTTTTCAGCTTTCAGATTGTAATTAATTAAATGTTAGAATTCTTATAACTCTGACTTGGTTTTGGAGTCTCAAGAGATTGTAATTTTTTAAGCCAAGCCTAGAGTGCAGATATCGTACATAGAACTTGCATCTCTAAATTAACTACATAATTCAACTCCTGTACCTGTTTTCAAATCAGAAGAAACTTATCTAAGCTTAAGTTTATATTTTGCCATTTGTAGTATTAACTCTATTGTGGATACTTTGTTGCCTCTAGTTACCTCTTTGCTAAAGCTAAAGTACCGAAGACTCTGCTCCCCAGAAGAACATACGTATTATGGCAAAATTGTAAAAAAAATCAGAAAAATCACAGTGGATTGATAGGTGTCATGGCTTCATCATGGAATTTACTCTGTAACTGTTAGGTTGATAAAATTTTATGAGACTTGATTCCCTAATTTGTTAGTCATGTGTTATGTGTATATTCAATCTACCAAAATAATTGGATTCTGGCACGTTTTATTTTATAGCTGTTCCTAATACTTTTTTCTTCTCATACTAATGGATTTTTATAAATAGTGAGATTTCAATGACAAAAATAATAACACTTCAAAATACATTAAAATTGGTGAATGGTTTCCCTCAACTTCAATAATAGTTTTCAGCTGCTATATTTTCCACTATTACATGCAATGATTACTTGATAATTTGATGCTATATCTATTCAAGCATGCCAGGCATGAGTTTAGAAAAATATCACGTTTTAGCTTATACAAAATTACAGCTAGCAAGTATAAGTGATAACAAGCAGTAAAATGCGTGCTGTCGTTTACAGTGACCTTCATTGCTGGGAATAACTGTAAGAAAAGAAAAATCTAAGACATGCTTAGAAATTCTTTGTTTGGAGGGCTAAATCTGGCCTGTTTTCTGCTGTCCTAATTGTGCACAGTGATTGGAGACCTTTTCAGCTTGGACAGACACAGATCTTTCAAAGGGCAGAATCAAGCACTCAGTTCTGGTTTTATTTTACAATCTTACATATATATCAGCCTAAAATAGAGCAATGTGTTTGTTCTGACCTATAGGTTTCTAGTCTGCATACATTGTTTTTATGTAAATTTGACAAGAATACATGCCTCTAAAAAGGACTAGATGTTATTTTTACCAATAATTTAAGCATCATAATTAGTTGGAAATTAAATGTCAAGTTATTCCTTTGAGTTTGGATGTGCCCCAAAATTAACTTGGTCATGCTAGAAGCAACTCTGTTTTAGCAAGATTTTCCTTAATGTAGGAACAGCAAATTTTAAGAGCTGTACTGGGTCACAGCAATGAGCCCACAGTCCTGGCTCTAACACTGACCAACAGGGGATGTATAGGGAATGAAATAAATGCATAGTACTGGATCCAGCAGTCTTCATCTCTAGAACTTTCTGAGGCAGAAGTAAGGTCTTTGGTTTAAAATGAGACAGAACACATCACAGTTAATAATTCAGTAGTTTCATACCTTATTTTCTTTAAACATGTTGAGAGAACATCATCTGGTCATTGTGCTTTCTTATTAATTGTTCTCAGTTTTTTTTTTTCTAAAAATGTTTCAGCTGAGACAAATTTTCTAACATCTCCTCAATAAAAAAAGCACCTTCCGTTATGGAACAGTCTCCCACTCATCTGCAATCTTTTTGTTACTCTTTCCATTGCTGCTTTAACAAGTTATTTTATTCTTTTATGTCACTGTAGTAGATATTTTTGCTTTTTTATTTACCTGCACCTCTAAGGAAGCAAAATTTTAGAATGCAGTGATTGTTGCTGCAGAGGTAATCTTCAGAAATAATGTTTTGAACCAGAACTGTTCATGACATGATGACATTTGGATTCCTTGGAAAGGTGGTCTGAGATGCAGTCATGTATATTGTGTCATGATTCAGTATTGTATCAGACTGATTCTGACCCAGTATTTACACAATAGTGATGCATGCTACTAGAATATTCTGGCTTTGTTTTTCCTGCCTTTGAAGGCTTTCTGGACTCATTTAGCATGTAATAGATAGGTGTTATTTATTCAGAAACAGATACTATTTATGGAGGAATAAAAATGTTTTTCTGTTAAAATAAAGCCGAAGGAGACATGGACCTGCTGGAGCAAGTCCGGAGGCGGGCCTCAAAGATGCTTAGAGGGCTGGAGCACCTCTCCTATGAAGACAGGCTGATGGAGTTGGAGTGGTTCAGCCTGGAGAAGAGGAGGCTCGGGGGAGACCTTATAGCCCCTTCCAGTATCTACAGGGGGCCTACAAGAGAGATGGGGAGAGACTCTTTATCAGGGAATGTAGTGATAAGGACGAGTGTTATGGCCTCAACTGGAAGAGGGGAGGTTAACATTAGATATAAGGAAGAAATTCTTCACCCTGAAGGTGGTGAGACACTGGAACAGGTTGCCCAGGGAAGGTGTAGATGCCCCATCCCTGGAGGTGTTCAAGGCCAAGCTGGATGGGGCTTTGAGCAACCTGGTCTGGTGGGAGGTGTCCCTGCCCAGGGCTGGGGGGGTGGAACTCGATGAACTTGAAGGTCCTTTCTAACCCAAACCATTCTACCATTCGATGATGTCTTTTAAAAACTGCACTTGATAGTATTTTGTCTGTTGTTATTAATCTAATGCTTACTTTGGCAAGCATAAAGTTTGAAATTCGAAAGTAGTCAAAGTTTTTTTTCTTTGTCAGATGTAAAATATAATCCATCAACAAAGTTGATACTGATATTGCTCTGATTTTCCTCCTCAGCTGCCCCAGCAATTTAAGAGTTAACTTTTTGCATACTGCATCTACCCCCCATCATCTGTTTTATTTTGTTTCTGAGATTCTGAATTGTAGCAGTATTGTGTAATGGAAGGCATAGTAAAAAAAGTGCATTTTGAGAAAGTAGCAGCTGTGATCACAATGTATTTGCTTCTTCTATACCACAAGTAAACAGCATATGCATGTGGAACTTCCTGCGTCATTTAGGGCTATGTCAGCTGTGCCTTTCTGCAGATTTCACACTGTCACAAGTTTCTCTTTTTAATTGTATCGTTGTAGCACTTGTGAGTAATTTTATTGATAGAAGGTAAAGCCCGTAGATCCTGGACAAATTTTAGTAATGACTTTATCTAAATCAGATTATATCCAGATATTTAAATACAGGTTTTGCACATTATTGGTAATGATACTCCATTACATATACCTACATATAATGATGGCTCAGAACGCTGCTCCTGACTATGCTTGCAGTATTTCTCATAAGAGTATATTGTAGTATTATGAAATCTTTCTTGCTTACTTGTTAGTACATATAAACATACTCTGTATCATACCACCATAAATTTGTTCATATTCTCTGGTGTTTTTTGTAAAGAAGGCAGTCAGTAGTGGTGAAGTTGAGCTACAGAATATTGAAACATTTGTCTGTGAATAAAAATGTGTGATGGATACAATTCATCAACTACTTCTTGCTTTATTTTTTGTCCCAAGATTTTAGTCTAGTTTGGTATTGTATGTTAGTGATTACTGTGTAGTTTTCTTAAAAACAATTTTCTATTACCAGATCACCAAATTAACATATGTATACAATAAGCTAATAGCATATTCTTAGTCTTAAAAGATAATGAAAGAAGCTGGTGATTCTAGCTGAAGTAGGAGGAGGAAAACACGGTTGGACTGAAATTAGTCAACAATATGCAGCAGCTGTTAAAATAAAATCAACTGTTCTGCTTCAGCCCACTTACACTATCTTCATTACCTGATGAATAGTGAATTAGTTAATCAAGCAGTTAGCATGGAAGTATCTAGGAGAAAATAAGACATTGTAGTTAGATGGTAGAAAATAGAAGTTCAGTTAGAATGAAATTATGCCAAACTACGTTTTTCTGGGTTGGTTTGTTTGCTTTTTTCTAGACATCTATCCTCCCTCATTGCTTCCTAAAAATAAGAATCCTTATAGCAATGTAGAAGGTCTGAAGAGGTTGTGATCCTGTTTTTTTTCCCAGTCCTGTAAGAGATGATGATGGCAATGCTATCACTTTTGTTTTGAGCTTTGGGATCCTGTTCGGATAGGCTTTTCATGACTGTGATGCTAAGTTTGCTACTAGAAACTCTGTTCAGGAAGGAGGAATGGGAATGCTTCTGGGGAGCAATCTTCATTATCAGGTCCTCCTTTTGGCCTACAGACAAAGTGTTATCTGTCTTCAGTATTGCAGTAGTTCTAATAAATGAGTGCCCAGGTAAGATATGAAAAGCTGCATTGCCCTCTTAGTAAATACATGTCATTCCACTTATACTTTTCCCACTTGCCAAGCAGTTGGTGTTATCCTTCAGCTATCCTGGCCTTCATAGAATTGTTTAGGTTGGAAAGATCCTTAAGATCATCGAGTCCAACCATTAACCTGCACTGCCAAGTCCACCACTAAACCATGTCCCTAAGCACCACATAATTTCTTTCCCTTGCCTTGATTGTTGAATGTAACTCAATGTAACTTAAATTTTAATTTGGAGATTGTTCCACTTCTATGAAAAGAGCTCTCTCTTAAGCACCTGCTGCTGAAGTATGAGTAATCAGGATAGTAATGCTGAAACTGTGTTACAGAAATTCCTTTTTCCCTTAAGATCCTTTTGGATCACTGATAATAGCTTCTATGAGTTTTTAAAAGAGATGGCCTCTAAGTGGTACAAATCACTAAGTAAGGAGCCGTCTCACAAGCAACTACATTGCTTGTCTAAGGTCAGTGGACTCAGCGAGGAATCTCGCAGATTATTCATCTCAGCTGAGCTTTTTGCCTTTGTCTGTAAATTTAGATCTTTTAGGAGACTAGTCGGGAATCAGTGATCTAACTGGGTCTGTCTGGTGTACCCACACTATGTGGTATTGGACTTTGGTAACTTAATATCGGCATGTCACAGTTTAAAAGGCAGTTTCCACACAGAATACTGATAAATTTCAGTTGCCCTTGCTGCATACCCTGTTGGGGGTCTAGGAAAAAAATGTTACTAGCAAACAGGGGAAATATGTACTAGAATATGTACATTATTTTCCAGTCTTTATAAATTAGTGTGATTTATACTACTTCTACATTTGTATTCTGTGTTTTTGTATTTTCTGTCATCCCGCAAAATGCTGATCAATGCATCTTTTGAAGTTGTTACTATAATTCTTATATAGTACAACTTGCCCTTTTTTTTTTTAAAGTAGAAAGTTATTCTGTGCTGAAGGCTGTAAAGGTTCTTGTGTTTATAAGAGTCTTTTCATTTAGCTCATCAGTGGGTGTAACTTTAATTTTTATCTTCAGGTGTAGACAACAGCTGGGAGAGGAATGCTCTGGGTTGCTTTCATTGCTGCTAAATGCTTCAAAAATCATGAAAGAGAAGGCCCTTTCATGCTGAGGAAAAATCCTGCTTTGTTGTCTATCCTTCCATGAAAATGTAGAAGATTTTGTATGTCTCATTAGTATTAACACTATCTGTTACAACTCTGCTGACTACCTCTAGAAGAATAAGCCTGCAGTTTTTTAGCATTCTTCTCTGTTATGATAATGTTGGTTTAGCCCTCATCAGCATCCCTTGTGAACAGCATCTTACACAGTGAGCTTGCAACTCTAACTTTGTGCATTAATCCAGTTTTGTTAGGGAGTGCAGGGGGAAAGAAATAGCAAAGTCATTATTGGACACTTTGTATGGAATTAGTCTCAAGGTCACGTGCAGTAGGAAATGCAGTGAAAATAAAATTAAGTTATTTGATGATATACAGTCTAGAAGCTTTTTGCTTTGGACCAGAACGCTTCTAAAATTTTAGTTTGTGTCAAACTTTGGCCCAAATAAAGATTTTCTAGATAGCTTGTAATGAAACGTCAAGTTTCTGTAGCCAGATGTCTGTTTGCAACTTATGTGTAGTCTATGATTCTCTCTTTGGGTCTTTTTCTAAATGAGATTCCTAATATCACATTTAATCAACACTAGTATTACAGAATTTGCTTGCTTCATCAGTTGCTTTATGGAACATTTTTAGGCAAAAATGTACTGTGATGTGTTGAAATTATAATTAATTTTTCATATTGTAAACAGTGACAACATACAGAAAAATAAGGCAATAATATGTTCACTTAACCCAAGTTTTAGCAGTTATCAAAGGGGAGCTCATGACTAGAAGTTCATAAAGCAAATACTTTTGTGTTTTAGTCTTCATTCTAAAATTAATTGCATGACTGACGACTAAAAAGGTTGCTAGTAAATGCGTATCTGAAATACTAATTTATGTGTTAGCAGTATAATCTTCAATTTGCAGCCTGATGTCAGATATCTAGCTGTGATAAGAATGTAGTCCATCACCTTTTAACAGTTGAAGTGTCAATGATCCCCACGTTTTCAGTGGTTTTCAATACTGGAGCCTGCAATTATGGTGGAGGGGGGGATGAGGACACTGGAATGTGGATACTTTGACAGCAGAGACAATGCACAGGAATTATGTTGTATCATTTTATTCGTCTTATTCAGAATGTTGCTGGAATTGAGGTGGTTGCTTTCTAATTATACTGTTGGATTTGCTTTTGGATTTCTTGGGGGGATTTCAAGATGATGTAATTCTTTAGTTTTCAGCTGTCAAACTGTGCCATGTAATGTGAATTTACACACACATGAGTTGTGGTCCTTAGTGCCTGTTTTACTAAGAAATGTCTATTATTTTTAAAAATTACATGTAGTCTCACACCATATTTGCTCTATAATTACTCTCCCAATTGTCTCTTAGTACCAATGAACTTGCATATAGAAGGAAGTTATAGGCTTCATTTCAGAGGGGGGAAACAACCCCAAACCTTCCAAGAATAGAAACCACACAGAGAAGTTTTGGATATTATAGACATCTATGTGTGATGAACTTTGTTTAGTCTGGCACTATTTTTTTCTTCTTTAAACATAAGGCTTTGGTGTATCTGAAATCCAACTAATGTTAAACTCATTTTAATGTTTCTTGAAAATCCTGGACTTTATTCATAGTATCTGTTCTGATTTTTCAAAGACTGCACCAAATAATTGTGGTGGAACCTAACTAGTCTTCTGAGAAACTTTTTTTTGGTGAAGTATCTTCACTTCTATGATTGCTTTTTTTGGAGTAGGTTATTCACTGTGAAATGTCAAGAAAAAAAGAATTAAGCATTGAGAATTTTGAGAATTGTAAGAGTAACAGCTAAAATGGAAAAAAAAATAGTCGTGAGGTTAACTGGGAACTTTCAAAAATCACTTTTGTTCAGTGTGGTTGATGCCCACTGAAATAGTCAATTTTTCTTCCTCCCTTTAAGTTTCCTGTTTAGTTTCCTCAATGTTTTGGGTAAACAGTGAAATTATGAGAGTGAACTTGTCAGTTTCCTTCCTATCCATTCGTGTTGAGACTTGGGCAATATACTTGAATTCTGTTTGCCACAATCTTAGCAAATTCTTCCCTGTTTCCTGAATGTATGATCTGTGCTTGCTTTCCAGCCTGTTAAACAGGAGAGTTTATTGCCTACAGAACAAGAGGCCTAGCTATGAATATACAAGCATTTAGCTGACTTATGTTGATTTCAATATTTATTTCAGTAACTGGTAACAGTCCAATTTAAGGGATCCGAATCTGTTTCAAGATGTTAAAAAATTAGTAACTTGAAGATGTAAGCTGTGTACTTTCCTGTACTGCTTATTTAACACCGGACTCTATTTAAAAGGGATTAAATGAACAAATCCTTGAGTTTATCCCTGACATTGTTTTTCTTGAGTCTAATTCCTTGTTTATAAATCTTTGGTTTGCCTTCTTGTTTCCCTGTTTTTCTTACCCTCTTCCTTTCTGTTTTGTGCTTTTTGAACTGAAATTGTCATGTCTTACTTGATGAGTATTGGACTGGCTTTTTGGAGTTTGCTTTCCCATAAAAATGTTTTTCATCCCAACTACTGTGGTTACTTAAGCGGTGCAGAGCATATGTAAGGAAAAATATACCTTCTACCACTATGTACGTAGAAGGTGTTTAGTATTTCCTTGGTTTATATTATGCTGAAGGAAAATATAGTTTACCAGAATTTCCTAGCTATCTGACATTTAGTGGATTGTCTGATACTTGCTTTTCTTTCTGGTTAGTATTATTTATGCTAATTATGGTACTCCTTTTGTAAAATTTGAAACTAGTAATGATTGCTTGACTGAATTTGTCAGTTCTATTGGTAACAGAACAAAGATATAAGAATGCAAGCCCATTCGTATGGCTTTGGAGAGAGGCTAATGCTTCTGACAAAGAGTTCGGAGGTTGGTTTAAGATGGGCCAGCATCAGAACTTTATGTGCCTTCATCTACCCATACAGCCAGGGAAGCTAATATACAGGGGCTTAAGGACATGTATTATAATTAAAAATGTTCCACATCAGCTTTAGTTGCAGAACAGATCAGAATTTATAAATAGATGGTAAGGAAATCAGGGGTGATAATAGAGGCGAGGCTAACACAGTTATTTGTGAGTGAATTCAGAGCAAACTGAATGTATTACTTCAGACCTAACTTTCATACTAAAACTAAATTTGTGCCACGATATTTGGTGAGAGTTGTTTGAGTTTAATATTCTTGTTTGAAAGTAAAGAATTTAATAAACTTGAATGCTTACTTTAGATACTGGGCAGCGTCCCAGTTTATGATGCTGTTGAAATAAAGTGTTTAGAATGAGTAGTGTTGAAAGCCACAGCATAGGCTTTAATATTGATGGCATTCAAGTATTAACCAGCAAAATGGCATGCAGTGGGAAATAATTATGTTCTTATCTAAACTTTGTTAGTTTGATAAGTCTGTTTCCTTAGAATTTAAAAGAACTGGATTGGTTCAAATTTTTAGTCATGTAAACTAAGAATTTATTTCTAAGGTTTACACACACAAAAATATTTTCCACTTGTCTAAACTAATTCTTTGGTGTTATTGGCATTATAAACCATTGTAATACAATACATTGTAATAAACATGTCCAGATGTGCTAGGAAGGGAGTTGGAATATTTTGTATAAATATCACATTTGAGCTATTATGCATTTATGATGGCAGTGCAGTAAGTCTTCTGACCTTATTTATTGATGTGAAGTTAGTTACTTTAATGACAAGGAGGGTGGTTACCTTTCACAAGAGTAAATGGATATTCTATACCATTAAAATTTCCATATATGGATGATTAAGGAATGCAGTTTGAAGAGTTCAATAATTGTAGTGGTTTTTTTCAGGTATAACTATTGATATCTAAAAGCTGAAACAGGGTACCTTTCTATAATGGGATATAGTGCTGTTGAATATCAGAATTTTAGATCTTGGTCTCCTTTATTTTAATAGTACTTGATGAGCAACTATTACCAACAAAATATTCTTTGAAATTATAGGCTTAACAGGACTTTCTTGTTGTAGTAAGAAT
Organism: Tringa tobata; assembly: GCA_033628505.1. Classification (NCBI taxonomy): domain Eukaryota; kingdom Metazoa; phylum Chordata; class Aves; order Charadriiformes; family Scolopacidae; genus Tringa; species Tringa tobata. The sequence goes on from JAHREE010000233.1 coordinate 158,614, forward strand.
TACATAGATGAATATAATGATGTTTTGTAGTCTTGGATGCTCTTGTCTTCTCTGCCAGAGGAAAACATTGTCTCATATCTGCCAGCCAAACTGTTGCTGTGGTTATGCCCTACCCTAACATTTCAAAGTGAGTTAACTAAAACAGTTTAAATGGTAAGCCTCACTTTTTCCCAAACTAAGAGGCTAAGAGCAGCTAAGAATAGACTGAATGGGGTTCTCCTTTCTGCTTTACAACTGGATCCAGAAGGTGTTTTCCCACAGTCTCATTTCCAAGTTTGATGTGTGGTCATTGGTTGACAAGTCTTCCCCTCTGTGAGGGATTCTGTGACCACAATCTCCCTCCTTTTATTAGAAGCACAGGGGGTGGCAGAGGCTGAGAGCTTTCTCTTAATACACAGCAGTAAGGTTTGGACCAAAGCTGGCAGAAGTGCTTGAGCTTGCATGAAATTGCCTATGATGGAATAGAGTCTATAGTCTTCTCCTTCAATCAACTTACAGCAACATTTAATGCTGTGAGATTTCCTTCATTTGTGGAGAGATGCAATTTCAGCATCAGTGAAGAAAAAGAACTGAAATTCTGGTAATGGAAACCTAGGTTTTTCGTTTGTTTTGGTTTTGCTCTCTGTGGACCATTTTTGTTTTGTGGATAAATTATACTTTTATTAGCACATGGCTAAAAAGTTAATTGTACTAGTTCAGGTAATTCAGAATTAATGCCTCTTTTTTATGCTTCAGTGCATATGCAATGTAGAAGCTTTAATACATACATGAGCATGCAACATTTGGTAACGAGACATTATTATCAATTTAAGTGCACAGATGGTACCTTTAATGCTATACAAGGCATGAAAAGACATCTTGCCAAGTTCTTCTTTTAGTTATACTGATGTTGACTATAATTCTGCAGTTCTAGAATTCTATCTGAATTTAGTCCTGGCTTTGGAGGGGAAAAAAACAAACATAGTAGCTGAAAAATAATTAGAGCTTTTTTTCAGGTACCAATGCAAAAAATTATTTAATTATTGCATTTAACTTATCCTGTAGTGAAAAATTCTCTTGTGATGCATATGTACAATGAAGTGAGCTCAAGTCTACTCTTGGGAGTTACAATTTTTTTACTTATTTCTGCATTATTAAATATGCAGAGTTTTCAGTGAGGAGCAGCTTCTCTATTTTCGTATTTTGTAAGGTAAGCTAACAAATGCCTATAACAATCTACATACTTACATGTGAAGAGTGTGGATATAATTTAAAGCATGTTGTATCAAGCTGCCCTTATCTTAACAGTGCTTTGCCAGTAATAGAGCATCTGCTGTCTGTTGACATTGTCAGAGGTTGAGGTCAGTAATGGTATTATGGTCTACTGTATGCTTAGCAAAGAGCAGGGTAAAGCTTTTCTGTTTCTAACATGTTTTTTGAGTTGTGTTTGCCTCTGCCACCATCACTGGTGTGTCTGATTATAAAAAACAGTACTGTTTGTACTTCCCTTTACATGTATTTGCACATTGATTTTACTATGCTCTCAGAGATGTGAGAAGCTGTTAGTATTCCAATCTGACTATAAAATATAAAAGATGTTGTGAGACACGCTTCTGGTGAATTTAACTTCTTTGATCATCAGGATAATATTCTCGTCTACATAGTGTATCGTCTGAAACTTGGATCTTGGAAAATAGAGATCTGTGCTCAGAAAGATTATATCGCACCAAAGCTGACAGTGTTGGGTATTGCTGAGGAGCGATTATGAGGGCTTAGATGGCATCAGAATGAGCTACTAAGGATGACGGGTAGGAAGCTGAGGTATATGTAGGTGATCTGAATACAGCCCCTTGTGTCACCAGGTGCAGCAGAGGAGGAGTATGTGATCAACAGTTGCTGTTACTGTATTGTTTTAGTGACATTCTGCCGATGCAGCAAAACTGTGGCCATAAAAAATCATACAGCAAAAATGTACTTTTCTGGGCACATTTTGCTGATGCTTCTGGAGGAAAAGGAACCTAAAAGGTGTTTCTGTACCAGTGAAGGGATTGTTAGTAATATTCTACTAGAAATGATTGTTATGTATCTTTTATGAAAAGCATAAGAAACTGAATTACCCCTTCCCCTCCCCACAGTGTGAAACTGTCACTAGAATCTGTTTTGGCCTAACACATTTCTAAGTGGCTCAGTTGTAAACCAGAAGAGCTTCTTCATTGTCCTGCGGTATTTAATTAAACAGGTTTAGGAAAAAATAGGACAAAATCTTTATTTTTAATTAAAATGCTAATTCATGATTACAGGAGGTACACATGACCCTAAATTACTGTGTGATAATCAGTTTCTTGTCAGATCTTCCTTCTAAATGGTATAGTAGCAGTAACATTGCTTTTAAGAGTGGTTTTGGTGATCAAAAGCAGCTCCAGTTCAGCGCAGTGCTCTCTGGTCACTAATACATCTTAGATACGGAGTTTGTTTTTAACTTGGGTGTCCTTCATTAGGAAGTAAAGTACAGCCTTTCCGAAACTCTACCAAAATTAGATTTGTGGTCCTGCAAGCTGATTTAGGCTCACCAACCTTTACCCCTGAATGGAGAGCTATGAATTTTGCTGGTGTGCTACAGCAGTGCCAGGAGAATGGAGGAGTGTGTTCACACAGTGCAGTTTTAGTCATGCTTAGATGTGTAAGCAAGGTGCTCAAAGTTGGAATGTGTTGCCAGGGATCTTTCAAATACATTGAATAATTGGATCTTATTGGTTACTCTTCCTGTCCCTCTGTGCTAGGAAAATATTTTATTACATTTGAAACACAGATATTGAGGTAGTGTGGAAGTCTGGCTTTAGGCACCTGCCTTTGTGTTTGTACTCTGGAAACTTGGGCAGTGCAGGGGGCAGTTCTCTCTTTAGCCCCGCAGTGACTGCGGGGCTAAAGCTTATATGATGTTGCCCTTGTGACCTGGGGGCTGTTTGGTGATTTCCTCTTTCTCATTCTAGGATCTGCTTGGGGATCATTTTTATATTTTTGCTTATACTTTTACACCTTGCTCTTTGTTCAGTGGTCTGCAAATTATGTTAGAATCAAGTATATATGGTGTGTTTTGCACAAGCTGTGTACTACTTTGTACTGTTTGTTACCCCCAAATTGATTTGCCCCACTCCAAGCCTGCATTTATCCAACACACCACTGGCAAGTTGTTTGTGGCCTCACTCTCTCATCCCATGCCCACACACCTCTACCCTGCAGCTTGTCTTGCCATTCTTCAAGGGCTCTGCTGTCACACCAGGCCTGTATTCCGCCATGCTAATCACAAATGTTTCATTCTACACAAAATAACTACTTGTTACTGCTCTCTGTATACAGCTATGGTTATGCCGTATGAACATAAGCAAAAGTAAAACAAGTCAGGCATAGCTACTTGGCTGTTGGAAAGAACTGCCATTACAGCTAAGGCAAGTGAAAAGAAAGCTTCAGGTGGTTGAGACAAGCTCAGAAAAAGCCTGTCTGACAAGCCTTGGTTCTGAGCCCCAGCACACTGAGTGCGGAGCCTGTGCCCTGTCATCAGCTATACTGTATTTACAGGGCTACTGTTGTCTCTGCAATGTGGCAGAGAAGAGGTCAAAGTTGTCCTGAAAAGTTTGTATGTGAGAATGGATTGCAATTATAAGAGTAATTAAATTTTTTTGGTTGCAAACCTGCCAGCTTCTGAGAGATCCCTCTGAAGAGGTTGTTATGAGGATGCTGTGTAAATTATTTGGGCAGCAGGTGTGTTCCCAAAACTCTGTTACCAGAAAGAGTTTGGAACTGGTGAGGGGTATACATGCTTTGAGAAGCACATGCTTACAGACCCTTGTAGAAATTACCAGGTTTACAAAGGTATATAAACTCTCTTTCAACTTAGGGTTATGCATTAGAAATACAATGCAGGTATGTGAACTGCAAAGAAAAGCTTGGAACCAATCCAGTAAGATCGTAACTGTTGCTCTGAGGTGTGATGTAGGACTTTGCAAACTATAATACTGAACTTTTTCTTGGGTCAGTACCTTTTGGGAACAGTTAATTACAGGGGAAAGGAGGACTAGTGCTTTATACTGACACACTGATGCTATAATAATAGAGGAGTTCTGCATATTTAAGTTGAATAGGGATTGACTCTCAGCAAGCGTAGCTTGCACAGAGTAATGCCAGCACTTGTTCTCTTCCTGTGTCCTGTTTCCTCAGTTTTGCAGGCATGTCCCCATGGCAAATGAGGATGGCAGTATCTCACGTGGTTAGAGCTGTCTCTGAGGGAGATACTTTCAACCACAGTAGTGCAAATGCAATGATAAAATTCCTTTTAGTTAACTAATCCATTTAAATATTAACTGGGAACAAACTGCTAATATAGTGAAATGTTACACATCCAACCTTACTGTTTCTCACTTTCAATATAGGTTTTAGAGTAGGAAGGAAACACTTGCATATTCAGTGGCTAAAAGGTGATACAGGTATCTGTCATGGTAGGTTTAAGGCAACAACCTTGAATTTTTTCCTTCAGAGAATTCCTGAGATTAATAAAACAGTTTAGTTTTAGATAATCTCAGATTTCTTATTTGAATATAGAGTTAATTTCAAAGCAGCAGTGTTATTCTTGAGCAACTCTATAGCTTCCCAGTGTTGCTACAATAGTTTTCCAAATTAAAATTGGGAACAGTCATAATTGTTTAATGTGATGATAATAAACTAAACAGATTGTCTGTTCATTTTAAAAAGGAACTAAAATGCATATAAAATGACAGAAAAAGACAATTTCAGTGTCTACTGCTCACACGGGATTAATTTTCAGATGTTCTCTAACAAAAGAGAACATCTCTTGTTCTCTTTTGAGAGAGTGCAAGAGTACAAGAAATTAAGATGAGAAATAAAGCACAGTTCTTATGTGCAGTTGCATTGTATTTATCAGATTCTGTTTATCAGATTCTATTTATCAGATCAGGTTCTGTTTTTTCATAATGTGCTCAAAAGCTTGGATGTACATATGGAGCAGAAGAATTAAAACCAAGATGAAATAACAATATTGTTCTCTCATCTGTTGACTGCCTTCATGATTATTTGCAGAATCAAATTATGTGTTTGTGTCCTTTATTGAATGTGTTGTTCACAATGCAGCTTTTAGACTGTGTGTACAAATGTTCTTATTTATAAAAGCAATGAAGTTATAGGATTATTTCTTTTTCTTTTTTTTTTTCCTTCAAAGGAGTGGCGTATCTAGCCCTGTTCCTTATCCAGCTACTCTGTGACTAGGAGTGGTTCTTATCTGAAGTCAGTTTTGTTTCAGTCTTACAGAGAGTAAAAGGGGAATATACCAGTTTTGAAAGAGAATGCTTTCAAAGTTCATTATCAGAAACGGTGTCTTTTCTCTGGCAAGAATAATGGCAAAAAATGATCACTAATAAAAGCCCTTCTTACTGCACCAAATTAACTAAACAAGAGCACAGAAATGGGGAAACTTGGAAAGTATGCAAGAAGAAAGTAGAGGAAATATGTGTATGTATATATACATATAAATGTGTGTGCATGACTGCAGACTGATGAGTATTGGAATAACTGATACTGGAAAAATTGCACAGCTTGGATAAAATTATAAGGTATGAAGTTCATAAAAACTGTTAGTTCCATAAAAAAAGGGAACTTCACACATTTCGGTGTCTTTTACAATCTCACCAGAGATGTAATTCACCTCCATAGGAGATTTACCTGATATTGCAATAATGGCGGTGGGAAATAAGGAGAAGCTTTAAGACAGGTGGAAGCTTGTAAGAATGCTCATTGCCTCTGCTTCATACTACCGAAGAATTGCATGAGAGACAACAGACATTTTTTACTGTAACTAAATAGATTAATGTTTTGCATTTTTAAAGAATGCAATTAATCAGCAACATTCTCTTTAGATGTCTTTTAAATGTCTGTTTAACTTTTTAATGAAAAACAAACCAAGTCATTCTTCTGTTCAATTGGAACAAAGGTATGGATTGGTAAATGTAGATTATAAACAGTACTGTGATTATCACCAAATAAGTGTGCTAGGCCTAGTTAGGCCTGTAGATCTAGTCTGATATTTAGTGTATTCCAAAATTTCTTAGAAAGTACTGGAGATGCATATTTGGAAGTCTGTGATTGGAAATTCCGTATCAGAAGAAAGAATGAATCATCTTTAATAACACGTGTTCAAGTAACATGATCCATACAATTTTTGCTGACTGTGTACAAAGGTAGTCATGGTAAAGTGGTCATAGTTTATGGATTCCCACATGCTGTACCTTCTCAGGAGACGGAAAGCAGTGGTTTTGAATACTAGGTACAGAGTCCACCTATAAAGTTCTCTACTGTTACAAAAATCACGTTCTTAAAAATAAGATTGATCAGGATGGAAAGAACGTCATACCAGGATGACATGGAGATTCACTGGCAGAACCTTCTTTTTCCTGAATGCTAATTTCTTCTTTTTTAACCTTTTGGTTAGGTTAACTTTCTAAGAGTGTGAATTGCACTTCGTGTAAGATCACTAAACCCCACAAAACTGAAGTTCCCTTCTTTAAAACACTAACCTTGTATATGAATGTATTACAATTTTATATTTTTCCAAATCCTGTGATCTTTTTTCCTTACATATAGCTATGAAATTAAAAAAAAATAACCCAAAATTCACCTTTGCTACCTGAAAAACAATTGATCTCTTTCTGATCTTGGCTAAGGTCTGTCTGCTCACATGATGCTACTTTTAAAATTCCAATATAGAGGCCCAAAGCATGAAGAATTATGGCTTCTTTTTTCTTTTAATTTTTCCCTGTGATTAAAAAAAATAGTAGCAAGGAAATGGTTGCATTTCTACACAGCACATAAGCATTTCTATGGGAAATTTGAGCAGTTCAAAGACAGCAGCTGTTGCAGCACTGTAGATTGCTCTCAATGGAATATACTATTTTTACTGGTATTTTTTGTGGATGGTTTTGCAAGCCAGTTACCAGGAGCTCAATTATATAATCCTGGTTTAATCATAGACTAGCGTAAATTGAAAGAATATTTTACACAGAAAGCCAAACTAATCTGGCTTATTGGCAAAGACCTGATTTTGCAGGAAAACCTTCAGGGGTTTGGTCAATAAGACTATGTAGTAGCACAGGTGACAACAAGACCTTTCTGGGAAATATATTGCCTGCGCAGGTCACAAACATGTTTGAAATTGTCATCCCTTCTGCAATAACTTTTATTTATGTAATATTTTTGATTGAATTTGTTTAATGTGTACTGGAGGAATATAAAGCATGAGTCTGTTAGCTGTATTCATGTCTGAAATAAAAAAATTCTGAATTCTGTTCCAGGCACATAGTTAGAGGAGAAAACACTTACACAGAAACAATAATTCCAAGTAGGACCATATAGAGTTTAAGATGTTACCTAAGCTTCTCGTAAGGAAAGTGCAATACAAGTGCCAACTATTAATAGCAGTTAATCTGAGAGAGGTTGATAGGTTTCTAACCTAGAAGAAAGATTATTCATAACATATGCATGTTTTTTGTTATGGGACAGAATCTTTTCCCAGTTTCTATATGCATTTGAAAAGCCACATTTTGGAACTTCCAGCTTCATGTTTCTACATGTTTTAAGATGGATAGTTAGGAAATTGCAGGAACATCATCTAGGTCTTTTTTAAGAAAAAGGTCTTGTAGAGATTTATGACTAAAGTTGTTTATCTACTGATATGGGAAATCAAAGATACTCTGGTGTTAATCACTTTGCATTTCTCCTTCAGTAGTTACCCTGTAGAAGTTTTCCTTGCGGAGCAGTAAAAGACAATGAATGCCAAAGTCACATGCCCTGGGAACTCGTTAGCTTTTCTGCAATCTTGTAATCAGAGCTCCATATAAAGAAAACTTTCTTTGTGAAGGTACTAATCTAGGAAGAAGGCCTATATTAATTATGTAACGGGAGTTGCTTTAGATGCAATTTCTAAATGTTACTTTGTTGCAGATGACTCTTTGCTCTTGAAGTGATATTAAATTGAGTAATATGCTTGAGACCTCTAAGTCATCTTTGTCAAAAACAGGTAACATATTTTGTTTCCTAGCAGCAGAATTACTTTTATCATGTAAAATCTCACTGTTCATTTTTTGGTCCAACCCAGACTAGGACAAATCTTTGAACTGATTTGCTTACTATGCCTTAGTTTTCCAAAGGTACTTTTATGCTTCCACTTGTGTAAAATTTTTGGATTGTAGTCAAATGAGTAGAACATCTAGACAAATCTTTAAACTTTTTAAAGTAAAGAAAAAATCTGTGTAAAGGATAAATACATGGATTGTGTTTAACTGTGAGATAGCCATATATTTTAAGAGCCCTTACTGATTTACTAATAATATGATCCATATGCAATTGCAAACTTATTTTTACTCACCCTTTATTGATTTAGATTTTGTTAAGTTACAGTTAAGGATACCTAGGTTTATTTACTGTTACTGTATTAATTTAAATTCAGAGGAGAAATGGTTAGCAACAGGCAACACCCAGCTAACATTCTCTCAAGCTTTGTGTTGGCTAAATTGCTTGACATTCTTGCAAGCAAAAAACTAATTTTTTATTTTGGTCCTTAAGCATATTCATTTTAACCTCACTTAACTGCTCAACACTTTGTTTTGTAGCCAGCAGTACAGGTATCTTTGCAATAGCTGAACCAACAAAATTCTACACCTGGATTGGCAATTCTTGGTGCTGTATCTTTGGCTTTTTTTCCTTGCATAAAAACAGGTAAAGCAAGAGTATGACTATTCTTGCTAGAGGAGGAGTTTAAATATTAACTACCTTATTTGTGGTATCTGTCAGGTTGAGCTGCTGGAGGAACATTGTCCCAGGTTTTATCATGACTTATTTTATGATCCGTACTGTAAATTACATCTATATAGAACAAATACTCATAATTAGAGTGACTAGAACTGCTTTTATTTAATAAAATAGCTTCTGTATACCTAAGTATCAGAATAGGTATTCAAATGTAAATGAGTACAAAAGTACAGTCTATGAGTACACATTGGCATTAGAATGAAGTTCAGCTAGTTTTATTCTAAATACTCAGTGGTGCAGAGCTTTATTGTAATAAATCATAGCTTCTTTGAAGCTATTGAGCACATAGCCTGCAACTGTAGTCAATGACTAGCCAATTGAACAACCTTCTATTTTTCTCCTGTTTATTCTGAATCTTCATGTAAATGGTTCTGACATGAATAAAGAAAAAATTATGATCTAGAGAAACAATATTAACTGTTTATCATGCAGCGTTTGCAACAGCATAATCAGATCTTGACAGTTTTTTCATTTTCATTGATGATTTAAAAAAACCTTTTGTAGTAGGGATACTATGGTGAACAAGTTGTTAAAATTGTTTACTTGTTTATCACTTTTTAAAACACACGATTTATTACATTCAAAATTTTTTACAATCTTATCTTTTTTAGTTGTTCTACGGACATTTTTCTTTTGCTCATTTTTTGTTTTGTTTGAAGTGTTGTGAATATCGGAAAATGTCCAAGAAAACTTTTATCTGTCTGTTGAGCCCCATGTAAATATCCCATGTGTCTTACTTGTCTTCCAAATAAGGATTCATTTTAAGAAATTGATTTAAAAAAAAAAAAAGGATTTGATTATGTATATTGAGGGATGCACTATTTTGATTCCTTCTTGGAAATTTGGGGGAGGTTTCCATTATCCGTTTTTTTACTCAGCATGGCAGTTGTGATAGAGGAGCTTGCTGAAAACATTTTAAGTGACTGAAATTGTGGCACTCCAAATTCCACATATTCTTCTGAAAATTCACTTGGAAATAGAGATATTATTAATTAAAGAGCAGATTTGTTGCACTGAGTTTAAAAAAAAAAAGAGAGGGGAGAACAATTGCCTTCCAGGCTTTTGCAGGAGTCAAAGGCAGAGCCACCTCTGTCTGCCATCATGGTTCACAGAAACTATTGTTCAGTTTTATAATTCAGGTTAATCTGACAGTTTAAAACAAACAAAACCCAGTTGATCCTTAAAGGAGGTGTCCAGTTTCAGTCACTCTTTGCCTCCAGTAGACAGGTTCTAATCACTCTTTAGGGGGCATGTGGTATTAACTAGAAAGGTTTATGATTTGGAATAATTTTGCTGGCATGTTTATTCACTAACCTTACACACAAAATACTGGGCTCACTGTCGCATGGACTTGTGCAAGCCAAGGTCAAAAAAATTTCTCCCCTAAATTGGCATTTGCTTGATCTGCTTCACCAAACGGACCAGTGCCAGCTTCTGCCAGTTTTTTCAGTTCATAATATATAGGAAATGACTGGTGATTAGTGCCTTCTTCAGCAAAATTTCATTAAGTTCATGTCCCACACATGTTCTAACTTACTTCCATTAGCGAGAACCAGTACTTTAAACCTTGATATCATGTGTAACCTGCTGTAAGTAGTGAAATTATTTATGCACGCAATGGGACCTTTTAAAACTTAGGGTATGATTCAGCTGTTCTTGCATTAAATAGTACTTACTCAAGGTGTAATTCTATTTGTTTTGATTATTAGATGGTTATTGTAACACTTGATCAGAATGACTGTGCTTTTAATTAGCATCCAAGGACATGATGTTGTGAGTCATCCTCATGCTGAACTATTTTTAGTAAATATTTATATTCTTACATAGTACTGAAAGGAAATGGACCCCAGTATGTTGACAAAGGAAGGAGTAAGTACTCTGGAGGAGTTCTAAGGTGTAGATTAAATGGCAGGTTTTTTTCCCCATGACTGACTTCTATGAAACTAGGATTTTCTAGGCCACATTATTACTGAACATGAACAAGGATCTAAGAGTTGGACATTAGATATGAAGCTCAAAGACATTTCAAATCACTGTATGGTTTCAGGTACATACTCATTTGCTGTACTTAATATGGCCACTGCCAGTGTCCTTGAGCATGTTGGTATTTTTGAGGAATTCTTTATATATATGCAGAAATACAAGAGATGACTTGTTGTTCAGCTTCCTATATAAGACCAAATTAGAGGGTGAAAAATGTAGTAATACAGAGGTGGAACTGCTTTGTTGAATATACACAGTTTTGGGGTTTTTTGTGTGAATATTCGTATCATTCAATGAGTACTGGCTTAACAGATACATTGTTTTGCTTCCACTAGGTTGATAGGAGTGTATTTCTCTGCACTGCCATTATCTTGAAAGCGCAGGTTTCTGGATGTTTTTTCTCAGTTTGGTGTTACAGTAACTTGAAGCTTTTACTTTATCTTGGTCTATCATCATGCTATAAATTAAAGATCATATCATAACAGGTAATGAAAGAATATTCAGCATTTACCTACATTCCATTCTGTTCAATTTATGAGCTTTTCTCTTGTGTAAGATTTTTATCTCAGTATTCCCAAATAAGGTAGTAATATTTCAAAATTGGAAGAAAGTCACGGTGTAAAACATACTCACAGAAATAGTAAAGTTGTCAGCAGCAGCTTCTAAAATACATCCTTGTTAAATATTTTAGGATTCCATCATGTTCTCAATCATTTCCTTAGAAGGGACTGTGATCACAGTAGAGAATGTGTTACTTTTCTTTGAGCAACACGTCTGTAGTCAACAAGAAATAGTTTGAGGCTGATGACCTTCTAAAGTCCTAAATCCTAGTTAGAAAGTTATTCCATGGCTGTAAGGAGGGAATTAAGAATCCTGATGCATGAGAATAGAGGCCTCTGGGAGCAGAAGGTGATTTACATGCTTTTCCGGAGGGGCCTCTGTTCGCCTGCTGTTTTTAAAGCACCAAACTTTAAAAAATGATACAAATAATTTCCTAGGACAGGTAATTTGCATATTTTTCTGCAGACCGCACTGTTGGGCAAAACCTCCAGAGACTCTTCCGCCCACCCCCCCATAGCACGAAGCTATCAGGAAGGTGTTCTGATTAAATATGTGAGCAGATCTTTCTGGTTATTCGTACTTGGGTATTCAGATAGGAAGAAGAAACAAGATTAGAAACTTAATATTTTAATGTTGTAGACATATGAATGAAATTCATTCTGGTAAATTTTGAATTTTATATTTGTGTTTTCAGGTCTTTGGTAGGTAGTCACCTGTCTTACTGAAAATATCTGCATTAAAAGAGTTTTTTAAAAATATATATAGCTTGAAGAACTTCATGAAGCTGTAGTAAAAATGAATAAAATTTACTTCACTAACTAAAGCATCTCTGGTGATTTAAATAACAACTATTGAATGAAATAAGCTATACTTTCTTCAGGCCACTTGAAATAAATACTGATGCAGAAGTATAAGCAGTTGAAACTAATTTGGCTTTGCATTCTTAAACTCTCCTTTACAGTCTCCTTAGCATGAATCCAGCAATTTTTTTGAATAGTTTTTGCTAGGTTTAAAAAATTTTCAGTAACATATAACCAAGCTGCAAGTTATTTCTCAGTACACTAGAAAAGTATAATTCATCATGCATCTGAAGAAACTTGTTACAGCAAAATACTGTACAAAATTTGTTTGGAATGGGAACATGCAGCACATGCCTTTTTTGTTGTTGTTGTTAGTGCAATTTTACTACGTATAGTAAATATGAAGCAAAGAACTCTGTGTTTGGGTAAAGTAAAATTTTTGCTTAGCTCTGCCTTGTGAGATTAGAAGATTGAACAAGGTTACCTCTGTACGCTACAGATACACCTGTAAGAGCAAAGAGAACCTGAAGGAGTTCTGTGGAAAAATGAAAGACAATTTGAAGAAAAATATCATTTGGTCATAATCTTATTTTATCTAATTTTTGCTTTCCAACTGGGCAGTACAAATCTTTCCCATCATGTTCTCTTAAACATACAAGGCTTCCTAAAAAAATCCTCCTTACTTTCCTCCATCGAAAATAGATTATTTTATTTAAAACTAGTGATAAGTCACTTCCCTGTCAGTTACTGAAACAAACTGGGTTAATCTCTGCAGTCCCAAAGAAAATCATAATCTATGAAAGCAATTTGCATGTCTTTTTCTTTCCTTGAGTACTCTTGCATTTCATTGCTATGCAATTGGTGCTAATCCAATTTGTTCCCATTATGAGTTAGATCTCATGACTTTGCCTAGTGCAAATTACTGTCTGTGAAATTATGGTAGACTCACTCAGTTTTTCCAAACTTTCTTTTGTGTGGGCTGACTTGGTTGTGACTGCAGTTAACTGTATTCATTCATTAATTTTTGTTTTCCTAATCAGATTTTTTTTTTTTTGCTAGTCTAGCTAGAGATCTTTGTATCCTCTTTAGTCTTAATTGCATCACCCCTCATTTTAACATGCAACTCTCTGCTAATCTTGTAATTAATTCCATGTGTTTTCAGCTAGGTTATTGTGTATTATTACTCATTTTCAGAGTAATCTGATTTAGAGTACCTAAGGACATTTTGTAAAGATTTTTCAATGGCTACATATAACAGGACTGAAAGAGTTCTGTATAGCCATGAAACACTCGGACTGTATTATTATATTTTTTGCCCCATCCAAATACTAAATGTCTCAGATATAGTGATCCTAAATGTCTTAATGCTGGAAGCTGACACTATACAAATTCTGAGGTGTGAGGTGAAAATTTTGAACAAGTGGCATAAATAATGCCACAACAGTTTGTCGGGGGTTACAGTAGATGCCTCACATGCATCTGACTGTTCTAAAAATGGGGATGGGATGCTCTTTGTTGGTTGGCATGCTGCTCAAAGAGGGCAGAAGGAAATTTTATGTTTTGGAATTGTACACAAGCTTTGTTTAGGGACCTGTCAGAGCTTTTGACCCAGCTTTCTAGTGAATGACACAAGGCTTGAGTATTCACTTCTAATAGTTAAACACAGATTCATGTGTTGTGTTTTTCTTCCGACAAGTTTACATAAAGTGTCAGCCAAGAAAGAGCAGAGAAGGTTAGAGGTATGTTTTGAGGGCAAAATGGAGTTACCAAACTTATTAAAGAACAATTCGTTATTCATAGATTAATTTCTGTCCTCTAGGTTGATTGAAGGGCACTGCTTTTTGGCTTGAAGGAAGGGAGAAGCTTTTATTCATTGAGCTGAATCACTCTCTTGTTTTTCTAACTATAAAGTCAAGTCTGATTAAAAACCAGTTCCCTGGGTTGCTGTATCAGTCATTGTTTCAGGCTGGCCAGAGGCAAAACCAATCTAGGCTTTTGTCATATGGGAGATCAGATAACAATGATTTCTGATTGGTTTTATAGTTCTGTGGCTGTCATTGGTAACTTCTGTGGTGCCACCCTCAAATTCTTGGAAGGTCAAATCTGGTATCAAGTGAGCTTTGCTTTCTTCTTTTCTCCTAGTGCTGAAGTTACTTAAAGGATCCAGCTCTTGATAACTTCTTCAGCAATTCCCCTGCTAGATGATATGTCTTCAGTTATGGTTTCCCATGTCATTTTAATTTTTAGATAAACTCTCTTTATCTTCAGAAGGCTACTTTTTCTTCCGCAAAGATAGAACATCTAAGATTTTTATCTTGAGTAACAGTTTTCAGTTTCACTGCTTGTTTGAGCGTTGCCTTCATCTTCCAGTGCATGTTTCCTCTGCTTTAATTGTGCTGGTGTAACTCTGTGTACAGCTGTGTTGAGACAGATCAATGAACGAATTTGTGCTAACATGACCTCTCCTTACAATTTTTAATAAACTTTTTTTGATTAACTGAACAAACATATGCCCGGTAGTTATTCTCATGTGGTTGAAACGGTGTTGCCTTCGTGAGAAACAGTGACAAGATAGAGAGAAAAATGCTTGGTTTAATCCAGTACCCTTGCTGGAAAAAAAGGCTTGTCAGTGTCCTTCCCTGCACTTCTTATCTTGTAGCAGAGTGGACCTAAAACCATAGGTATTTCATTGTATGTAGAACTAATGTAAAATGTGGAAACTTAGCCTTTAGGTCAAAGTCCAGTAAAATACAGTTTGGTTTAGAGGCTGAAACTATTAAACTAGAAAGGCCATGTACACATGGTCTAGCATTCTGAACTCAGGTAAATTCATGTAGGTTTTTCAAATTTGCTCAATATTTTTTCAGTAGATAAACTTTTCGTTGACACTTCATGCAGTGCAGGTATTATATCTTTGGCCTGCTAAGTCTTTTATCTGACCTACTATAGCTGTCAAAAACTTGTATAAGCTCTGTATTACATGCCATGAATAATTGGAGAGATACATGAGCATGGGCCATGTCTGATGTGAATCGGAATTCTTACTGCTAAGTGAACTGACATGGATATACTGTGAATTTACAGCCTCGGCCTCCAGACTTGTTTCAGTGGTTGGGGGTATCCCTGCTGACTGTGGGGAGGCCAGACTGGATGACCTTTGAAGGTCCCTTCCGGCCTGGACCATTCTATGATTCTGAATTCTCTAAACAGAATTTTAAGAGAAGAAGACATTTTAGCAAACCACCAGGACTTTTGGGCCCTGACCTTTCAGCTGTGGATTTCTGAAGTATGAATGAGTACATGTGAAGTGATTGCAATAATAATCCCCAACACTACAGTGAAAATAATTTTTTGGATGTAGTATTTTAAAGAATATTTCTGAATCCTGTTTTGTCCTCTGTATCTTTAAGTGTTGTAGGCTAATGAGTTTCCATTTGGGAACTGATTTTGATGTTGGCAGTTTGATTAGAAGTACGTTATCATGGTTGCTTCTGTCACTGGAAAATTTGCAGTTGTCAAGTGACTCAAAGTATTGAAACAATTGTACAAGTTAGCTGCAGAGCATACGGCATTTAGGCACTTGTAATACCCTACTGGAAGGTAGTTATGAAAATGTTGAGGGAAAAGGATACCAGTTTAAAAGATTTTTTTTTTTTTTGTCATTGTGTGATTTTTTTTAAGAATGAATGTAATGACATCCATTCTACAGAAAGTTAAGGATGTAGTCTCAGTAGATGTTGTACAGTTCAGGATGGAAAGTCTTGAACTACACTTTTAGATGTTGGCATGGTTTCATGATTGATTTTTAATGCACTTTTTCTGGTAAATTCAGGTAAGGGTAGCATACAAACATACTAGCACAGTAAAGTATTTGTCATATGTGGGTGTGTGATGCCGTAGTAATAAATATTCTCTTGCAAATTAACTTTAAATGCTGAAAGAATTGAATTTCTTTCATAACTGATGAATAGAATAGCTGCTTGCTTACATCTTTCATGTAAGGCTGGTACAGCATTCATCATATTGGTATCTAACCATCTGCATTCTTTATGGAAAGTGAATTTATTGCTTGAAGCAAACTGAATTTCGTTATCTACAAAAAGATACTATCCAGACAGTCTTCATGAAAGTTATCAGATGCTACATTGTGAGCCTCAAGTACTGTAGTTACTGTTATCTACTTAGAACTTGGTCTGCCTGGGCAAGTGATTAAAGACAGATACTAGGACAGATTCTGAAGAACTTGACCTAAACTTTATTAAAATGATATACTGACATTTTTCAAGTAGGCACAATGTAAGGATTACAAGATTCCTGCCATGTAATCTACAACACAGGGCAGATTTCCCTCAGCATACGAAAAGGATTCAGCTCTTACCTTGAATCCTCTTGTTTTCATGATTGGTAGTGGAACAGAAAATAGAAAAACAGTTGCTATGATTTACAAAGTTATTTCCTTCTGTAAGCGTAGCCATGATCCTTCATTTATATTGGAGGTCATATTTTTAATTGAGTCTTTTATCTGAACTAAATATTGACTTCACGTTGTGACAGACTAAATCTTTCCACAGTTAAATACAGTCTCAAAGTTTTAGCGTATACTATTTGAATTTCAGTAATATTTTCTAACTAGAAAATGACTTAATCCACAGTTCAGTCAAGGGTAAAGGTAGAGAGTGCTTGCTTTTTTTGATGTTTCTGCCAAACAGATTGTCCAGCTATTTGTTATGTGGACATGCAGTAGGATTTGCTCTCAGCATACTACTTGATTATACTGTAGCCTACAGAAGAACATTCAAAGAATCCAATTTCAACCACTGTGCAGCTAAATTGAGTTTAAACAAATGATTGAAAAGTGAAAGGATTTATATCCTGTTATAACCTACTCTTCAGCTATGCTTAAAAGTTTTAGTCCTCTGCTAATCTTTTCTTATGTGAACTTTCTGTATTTGTGTTCATCCTAAAGCAAACACACATAGGATTTTCATACTTTTTGCCCTTAATATCATTTTCCTGCTGGAAAACAAAACTTAATGCAAATCTTTATGAAAAGAGTGTTAGTGGTATAGTTTTAATATTAACAGCATGGGGAAGCTGCCATCTCACGTGAGGGGAAAAAAAGTCATATATCTTTGCCTTTTGCTTTTAAAGATCACAGGTATTCAATATAAGAAGCAAAAATTAAGGGAGTACAATTTTATTTTTTAAACATTCATCTGCATTATATTGATCTGGCAAGGGAAAGTTCTCTCAGTTAGGACTGGAGCAGGGATAATTTAGATATAAAAAACTAATGTTTGGAATTTGTGTTTTCATTTACTCACTTCCCCTGGCTCTATATGTAGAGGTGTAGCGAGCAGATGGAAAAGTTTCTGATGGATATATATTTTAATTTTCTCCCTTGCAGTCTGCTGTAGTTGACCAGCATAAACATGTCAGGAAATACGACCAGGTCATGCTGACCTACTTATTTTATTTTTGAAGAGCAGTGAAATACTTTTCTATCCTTGTGCTGGGCTTTAAGTGCATTTGGAAATAAGCCCAAATTGAGGGGATTGGTTTGAAATCTCACGTTCTCCCCACTTCTCAGAACAACGCTACTACAAGGAGTCATTACCAGTTACAACATCTGAAAACATTTGAGCTTTCCATACTCTACCAATAGTTTGTGTATTATATACATATAGAGACTATAGTCTGTGTATGTATATATAGCCTGTAATATACAAGTATAGAGATTATAGTCTGTATACTGATCTAAGCGACCATTAAAATATTAAAGAAAATGAGATGCACGTAGAATTTGTATATAGCAAGTCTTTTAGCTGGTCCAACTCCAGCAGAGTGATGTTGGGTTGGATTCCTGGTCTCAGTTTGCAGTGCCTGGTTTCATCATCGCCATATAGTGGTATATGGAGAATGTGAATTTCTGCATATGATTCCTAGATGCTGGAATAGAGACCCTAGACAGCCAGAATGCTGTAATTTATCAGACTGCTTTATTTGCTAGCCAATACCAGGTTTTATGGTGCTATCAAACTGCTCTGTCTAGCTGGTGTATAGCGCAGTCAGGAGTTTAATGGCAGAATACATAGGGTAGATTTAAAGCTGGCTTGCTTGGGCATGAAGATCAGTGTAGCTGTGGTGTGGGTGACTTTACAGACTGCAGGTTACTAACCTTTGCTGATGTCCTCCTGCTACAACTTTAAGGCTATTAGTAGTATGCTAGATTCACTTGACACTAGTCCACCTATTTATGCTATGATCACTTTGCTGTTAGCACTAGAGGTAAAATATATATATTAATAAGAAATAGATTTCCATCTGTCCTTGATGCAATCAAGTTTACAGTATATGAGTGTATTAATTACTTTTCACTAGGTTGAACTAATTGAACAAATGTGATCAAAGCTTACCAGTAGTTTAGAGGTAAAATGTCTGCTGTGATAGACAATCTAAAGTAACGACACACAAGGTGACTGCAGAGTATTTCTCTCTAACTTAGAGCAAGCATACTCAGTAATGTGAGAAAGGCAGGAGAATGCAATAAATATAAGCAAATATGGTGTATTTTTTCTTTCTTTTTTGAAAACATGTTTTGCACTGAGTTTTTGTAGAATTTGGTGAAAATTGGAGGTAAAGGGAAAGTAGGGAGGCAAAGAAGCTTGATATCAGTTTCTGTCTTCAGTTTTCCATTTCCAGCATATGAAATAAAGTTTATTGTCCCATCACTGTAGTAATATTTTGCTGCCTGACTTCAGACTTTACCTGACTTGTAGTGTCTCGGGTTCTCCAAGGAAGCGGTGTTCTACATGGCCAGCGGCTGGGGGTTTTTGTCTGGAAAATACCCTGGATCACTCAGTTGCTGAACTGAGTTATCTTGGCCTTTTCTTGAGACCTCTTATGCTATTCCAGAGGGGAGAACATATGGTGTCTCTATACATAATTCTTCAGAAATTAAAATATGCTCTGTAATTTAATCTTGTTTGATAACACATCTGTACTGCCCCTTCTTATGCAATGAATCAAAACCTAACTGAGGCATCGTTAGTACTTCAGTATTCTTGGTTGTCAGGTGGGATAATAGTTGCAATAATCTGTAGTCTAACTTTCAAATTATCTTCTTTCAGCTCAGCTGAGTGGTATCAGAATGGTACTGTCTGTAGTATTTTTGTTGGCTTTTGGGAAAGCAAGTTGATATGAAAGGGTACAGTTGTTCAAGAGAGAACAAATGTCAGCTTTTTAAATGATCTGTGTCAGTTTACACTATAGAAAACACATGAAAATAAAGAGTTTCATAGCATAGTCCCTGATAATCATACTTCTGGAAGACTGCAAATAAAGGTAAAAAAGTAATTCTTCCCTTTACTATGAACTAATTTTTACAGAAATGTGAGATTTTTCAATAATCTCAAGAGCTAATTGCTTGGCTAACTTCTCTCTGCTTTCCTCATTGCTATCACAGGATCTAAACAAGAAGTATATAGCCTGAATCTAATCTAACCGTGTTTATTAACAATAGTAAAAAGGCTTTGCATTTGTCTAACATCTTTCATCCAAAGTAAACATTACTACAATAAAGCATCACTGGATGCTTTCCAAATTCTGGATTCAGTCCTGCTCCTTTTGACTTAAAAGAGAATATTGTTTAACTCTAGAGATGATAAATACATGACAGCACAAACATCATCAAGCTTATGTAACATGGAAAAATACAACTTTGCAAAAACAACCACAATAATCCCTTTTTCTTCTAAGAAAATTCATGTACATTTTAAGGATCCCCACAGAAAAGACTCCCCATGTGTAAAATGTTTTGAAGCTCTTTATGTTTATATAGAAAGGATAAATGGTTAAGGTCCCACTGAAACAGAAACCTGGGGCGCTTCAAGAACTACCATAAGAAATTTTGACCTAATGTGACTGGAAAAAATAGTGTTGATTCTTTGGTTGAGTTCAAGTGCTGACAATTTCCACCCTAAAGTAAAGATTTGAAGGCAGGGAGTTTAGAGAGATCCACTGAAATGGAGACATATAAGAAATGCATATTTTTAAATTACATAACAGACTTACGTGCATGCTTTGTCACACTGGGGAAATTGCTTTCTGACAGAGAGTAAATTAATCATCCTCTTTTGGATCAATTCAAATAAATAGGTGCAGAGGAAGGATAATAGGATGACTGTGTAAAGAAAACTTATTTCATAAGAGGGAACTGTAATAGCATGACATTTTTTCAGCTAGGAAAATTGAAGAATGAGAGAGAATCTCATTGGGGGAGCATGAGGGAGAGAGAAAAGCTGCTAAAGTTAAAGGATAGCGTTGGCACAGGAACGTACATTAGAGATAAGAAGAGCTTTCTAAACAGCATAGGAGTGAGATATGGGAACAGACTTCCAGTGGCAGTGAACAGGACATTCCTTCTTGCAGGATTGAGCCCCCCAGCTTCAAATATTATCTAAATACTGTCAACTCTGCAGCAAAGAATCAAGAAATAAAATAGGAAACAGGTTGAAATCAGAATGTACTGATATATTAATAAAATGTCTTTTGATCTACGCCCAAACCTAATAAAGTGCTAGACTGTATATTCTTTGGGAAATTATTGTACAAAAATAAGATTTAGAATATCTGCAAAAGCATAAAACACCAGAGTTTATTCAGAGCAGTTAATTGGTGTTGCTGCTTCTTTTCATCAAAAAGTTTGAAATTAGTGATTGATGGGTTGTTGAAGTACATTGGGAGTCCTAAGCAAGTAACTCACCTGCTTCAAATAGCTATATAGTCGCTTAGGATTCAACAGTAGTGCGTGTTTCATTATCTAAATGTATTTTTACTTTCTGGCCTATTCTTTATAGAACAAGAAAGATAGGAAATGACTTTTGCTTTACAAATCCTGAGTTAGAAAGGCCCGTAGCTATTTAATTATATATATAGTTTTTGTAATGATGAGGGATTAATTGCAGTGATGATTTATTGGAATATAATTTCACTATGATTTTTTGACTTCACTTTCATAAGTGATTATATATTGGAAAAATGTAGATTAATGATAACCTGTGAAACTTGGAATAAATGAGGTACTTGGGCAGAAGTGCCAAAATGTCTCGTACAGAGAAAGATACTGATGGAATTATAATGCAGATAAGACTAAAGATGGAGAACTATTTTAAATGTAAGTTGTATATTCATTCTTGTTGACCGTATGTTTGGTACAAGAACAGTCAAGAGGCTTGTAGATAATGGCATAGGACAAATACTATGTGATAGTGTGGAAATATTAAAATGTGAAGTGCATACATGTTTTGAAGCAAAACATAGATTTATTTCTGAAAAGTCTTGTGATGTTGTTAAAAATGTAACAACAGTTAAGGTTAGACACAAATAAGAGGAGTAAGTCTAATATGGCCTTTTTATTTCAGTGAAATCATCCGTTTTTTGGTTTTGATTTTTTTTTCCTGTTGAATTAGGACTAGGTCTTTCAGTACACTTTTGCTGCAGGGATCATAGGAGTGTTTTATGTAGCTCTCCACCAATTATTACTGTAAGAAATTACACATTTGCTGGATGCCTCACCATAACTAAATGACATTGTCAGACAACAGAAAAATAGGCCTTTAAAAGAATCACTTCTATTTATGCCTGAAAAATTGTGTTCTGTGATAGTGAGTCTGGAGCCTTTCAGTGTTGTTTCTTCTAAAATTCATATACTCATCTAGTTTATCTGATTTCAGGGCATTACTAAAAATTTATACTAGAGGAGAATCAAGCAACTGATTTTCTTGTGGGGCTAGGTTCCATTTTAAATAATTGAAACTTCAAGGCTAATAATTTTCAAAAATTAACAAATTATGCTAACCTATTGTAGAATTGAAGCTGTCTTTGTGTTCCTGTTTTTTGTCATCTTCAGTGGTTTAATACTCAATGCTGAGAGTTGTCAGTGAATGTTTATATTGTAAATATTATCATTTGTTATTGTGAATAAAGGAAAACTTGTATTTTACATTCCCATAAATGTCTGTCAGAAAAAACCCGAAGCTTTTAAGTCTGAGCTAAGGTGCCACTTGTTAATTGTGGCACAGGTACTTCACTTTTCAAGGAGAAAAGCCAGATTCTTGGTCAACCCAACAAAAATAAAACTAAGAAATTAAGGGTATTTTCTGGTCAATAGGCACATCATATTCTCTCCAGTGTGTTTTTACATGCCACTTTTTCTTCTTCGGCATCTTTCATCTTTTAACTATATTTCCAGGATAAACTAAGCATGCAGATTAAAAGCTTGTTGTTTTCTGTAAACTGTATTAATTATGCATGGAGTACAGATGTATTCAGTGCTTTGAAGAGCTTTCTTCAAGTGTGTAGCTTTGTCAAAGAGGGGGAAAAAAGGTTTAGTCATATGCTGTAAAAACCCAAATGGCTAGTTAATATTTAAAAAGGAAGCAGTGTGTTAGTTTAAATATCAGGTTTGAAATATATAATCATGTTGAGAATACAGGTTTGTTTCCTGGCATGGTCAGTACAGATTTTAAGGTTCCAAAATAAGTACTTTTTTTACTATGATTCCTTATGATTCCTAAAGCATCATATATTTAAGTACTCTTAAAAAATGAATGCGTGCAGTCCAGGTGGTCATTATGTAGTATGTTGCATTCTTAATTACTGCTTTTGAATATGGCCTAAATGTAAATATAATTTAAGGACTATTTCTGCTTCCAGAATAGGCAGATTAGAGGTTGTATTTTTTAGTAATCTGTGGGATATTTTGAGATCTGTGTAATTGTAATTATTGTTACATAATTTTCTGGGAGATGACTTTATTATAATGTACAAAGCAGAATTTGTTGCTGGTATTTTTGCCTATTTTTCTTTAAAAAAACCCCAAACCCAAAATAAACAACAAAATCCTCCAAACATAAAGAAGTTCAGATGCTTAAAAAGGATGTGAACTAAGCCATGTAATATGGCTGAAACTCCCTGAAGGAGGAGGAAGGTGTCAGTTACGATTAATGTGAACAACATTTATGGCCCTCGAGATGTGACCTCTCGTTACAGTAAATGTGACAGGATGAATTACTTTCAATTACAGTGAACTACATTCAGCTACATTAGTTCTGACACACCTCACTAGGAGACTGCTGCTTTGATAGCTTTAACCAAAGGAAAAAAAGGCAAAACTTTTGAGTGCAAATGTGTATGTCACTTGAGCAAAGCCATTGGATTCTGATTACAATGAATTATGGCCTCAGGTTTTACACACTTCTATTACATCATTTGTTATTTCCACTGGCACTTTCAGGTGTATGCCTTGGGCACTTGGAGAATATGAAAAACACCTTTTTAATATGCCATGTATAATAAATGTAAATGCTGATTTTTTTTTTTTAAAAATCATTAGATTAATTATCCCCCCCCCCCCGATAGTAACCTGTACCTTTACTTGGAACTCTGATAAGTGGGGTTTACTAGCTATCTGCGTGTCCCATTTGGTGTGGTGTAACTCCCTTCCATGTTTATTGACACTATCAATTTATTCTTACAAATTAAATATATTGTAACACGGGATATTTATCACTGACAGAAGCAGTTGTTATAATGTCACTCCTCCTTCCTTCGAGGTTCAATTATCATGCTTCAGTTTCTACCTCTAAGCTTCCATAGAAAATAAAAGATGCCCAGGGCAGAAGTCAACCTTTCACTTTTGCTACAGAGGAGATGCCATCTATTTCACGCTGTGCTAAGTATTCCATCGAAACATGAGTAAAACAATGCCTTTGGCAAATCATAAGTTAGAAATAGCATTCAGCAAAAGGAATAGTTTTAATGAAAGCATTTTATTTCTCTTTGAGGACTTGATTTGCAGTGTACTGAGCATTTTTCTGCAAAGATGAAGACCCTCTTCAAATTCAAGGGATTGGTGTTGTGGAATCACACTAGAAAATCTACAGTGTAAAATTGCCAGTTAGCAAAAGAGAACAAAAAATGGTGGTTGCTTATTCCAAAGTAATTCTGAGTGAAGGCTGTGTAGGGTAAATGCCTTTTAGCCTTCATCCAATGGTAAAAGCTAATATTCAAATCTTAGTTTTTCCAATATTTTCACTAGCCGTTCAGTGTTGTACTAGTGGATTGCGAAAATAGTTGTAAATGTTTCAAGAGCTATTTTAAAAAAAAATATGCAGTATAAACTTATATCCATATGTCAGCAACTCCCAGGCCATTAAGATACAAAGATTTGTATTTTAGTTGTTATATGTATTATTAAAACTTAAAATGGAATCATAAAATTTTTAGAGCTTTCTTCAAATCACTAAAACAGTGGGAGTCTAATAGCATTTTCAATTCAGCTATTCTGGCTGTGAAATGTCCTCACTCAGGCAATCACATTCCCTAGAAGTGATGAAGATTCGTCTTTTTTTTCACGGACAGAGCAGGATGGGTTAACAGATAACACATTGATAATGATGAGTTTTCTCCTGCTTGTGGAGGTTATGCATGCTAATTATTTAGTAACTTTCTTCGTGTATTTTTAACAAATGGTGGTGTTTCATGCCATCAAACCACAGAGAAGCTTCACAACTAACTTCATTGGATTTCTTTGTGCTCTCCTGGCACTTAAGTCCTCATTTAAATGTGGTACCTGACTTTTTAGTTGCAATACATAGAATTTGACTTTTCAGCTTGACATGCCACCCAACAACTCTTCTCTCTCCTCAATAAAACGGGGAAATCTGGAGGAACTGTCCATGTGGGCCAGGTAGGCTGAGGGTCAAGGGTAGAATTGTCAATTCTGTCATATATATATAAAAGCATAGTGATGTCTAATATGAATTCATGAGTACATTTACATAGAATGCCCATGAGATTAAATTAGCCTAGCTTTTGGGGAATTCCTAATGATTGCTGTTTCATTTTTACAAGTATTGAATTACTCAAAATCTGGAAAAATATAGAGCAGACTACACATGAACATCTTCAGAAAATCCATGTTTTTGGAATTCTGTGCATATAGCTGAAAGACAAAATTTTTGTTTATTTTTGACTCTTGGTTTCTCAGTGATTTGTATCTGATCAAAATATCAGCTTTTTCTTGCCTACTTGGAGGTAGTAGAGACTCCAGTTCTCTAGGGGGAAAAAGCCTAATTTTTCCAAAAGGGAAGTAACAACTCTTGTTTCATGTAATTACTTTAAAGAACACGATTTATAAATATGCTTTTGGGGCTATCTCACCCAATTAGTGGGAGAAAGTCAGAGGGACTATGACATTTTACATCAGCTGGAGAGCAGTTTTGGAGACAGAGAAAATGCAGGTATTGTTATACTCCAGCTGTCTTGTAGTGATAATGGAAGTGAACTTGAAACAGGAACAGAGCACTTATGAATATATTGTTGTGGACAGTGAATTCTATAGAAATCAAAACCTACATCCCAGATAGAGGAATAAAGAAAAAAAAACTAAGTTGCAGTTCAGGTGGGAATAATAAGAACAACAAAATTATCTTCCTGATAAGTAGTGCTCTGTGTGGAGAAATGGAAAATGAAATAAATTCAAAATCTAAATGCATCTCCTGGGCTGCCGAGTGAAAGGAAGAAAATTATTTTGTGTTGTAACTTTGAAATTACAAGGATCCACTTGGAAGTGTTTGAAATTTTTGAGTACTGCTTACAGCCTTTAATATTATGGCTGGCTATGTGATTAAAAAAGCCATGCATAGTCGTTTGCAGAATCTGGATCTGTGATTGTAGCAGCCAGTGGAGGGGCACTAACTAATGTTAGTAACATTCCACAAGATAGAAGGAAAACTGATTCATCCATAGAGAAGAAAGAAATTTGGCTTCAGGGCAGGCAGACTCATATTTTCCTTTCTAGCAGAAGTTGAAGATTTTAATCAGTAAGGTTTGATCTGTAGATCACAGGAAGTGAACAAAAAGTGGTTTTATTCAACCTTATTCAGTTATTTCAGTTTTCTTTTTACTTTGACAAGTTTTCCTGATGCTTTAGCAATGGCTATCAGTAGTATTTCATGTGTTTATTTCTTTCAAAATTAGTACATATCTTGTTACTTTTGTTGAACACTTTTCTATCATGATTAGACTGAAGAAAAGAGTTGGGTGTCCTGATGGTGCTATTGCTAGAATACAGCTAAATATGTTTTCATTTTTTAATAATTTTCCAGAAGACTGGGCCAGTGCTGTAGCTGAGCAGAGCTGAAATCAAAACAGGTGTATCACTAATCTTATTTGTGGACTGGGTACAAACTGGTGGTTTAGCTGTGCTATTTTTTGGAAACTTTCTGGGACCTCCTTTATATTTATAGAGAGCCATTCCACCTCTTAATATTTCTTCTCTTTGTGCTCTATGTTTGCCATGTAGCTCCAGGCTACTGTCCTTTTACTTTAGGAAGCAAAGGGCTTCCATTGAACACTATCATTGCCACTGTATTTTCTATGGAAAATGGCTGGTTGTGGAACAGCCAGAACAAGCTGATCTTCAGATGTGTAATGAAAATGTCCTCATGTTCATTGAGCCTTTTTTCAAGTTCACGGAGTCATGGAAATTGTCAGAGTTGGAAGGGACCTCTAGAGATCACCTAGTCCAACTCCCCTGCTAAAGCAGGATTGCCTAGGTCTTCCTTTTCAGAATTATCCAAATACTTCCTGGGTACACAAAATGAGAATCTCCCTGCATTTCATTGCTGCAGGGAAATACCGATTTCTGCAGCCAAATTAAATTTTGCGTAACTGGAATTTACTACAAAATATTATTTCATAACAAAGTCTTTTACCAGTGGAAAGTCTTTGATTTTTGATCGTTGCAGAATAATGTTTTTATTTATTAGACACTTCAACCATTTGGTTCAAAAACAACCACAATAGAAGAAAAGTACTAAGAAGGACTTCTTCAGCAAACTGAGACAATCAAGGCTAAAGTAGTGCTTTAACATTTTCATGGATATTGCAAACCATTCTCCTGTCAGTTTGGATAAACGCATTTTTTTGTTCTTCACATTGTTGTTCTGAACAGTGTTTACAAGGAGTATTCTGTCCTGCCCTCTCCTATAGTTGAAAATTTATTTCATTAACATCATTGCGTTGACGTTTTTATAGTTTATGACTTCAAATGCTCTGGCAGGTTGTCTGCTCCTAAATAATGCAGTCTTCCTAGACTTACTTGAGTGTTATCTTTTATAGTGTAGTACTGCATGTTACCTACTAACAAATATAAATTAGTGTGTATCTAAGTAGTTGAAAAATCCTTTCTAGAAGAAAAAAAACAATTCCAAAGAGATGATAGAACTTGTAGCGTGTCGTTACCAGAAAGACATTAGATCTTTCATAGTGGAACATGTTATTTACCAGTCACACCTCCTCAGTATAGAAGCGTTGTATATGTATCGGGTATTGCATTCAGTGCCTTCCGTGTGAAATTCTAGTGATCATCTGATATTAGGAAATGTTAAACAAGAAACTAAGAACTAAATATATATTTCTCTGATCAGTTTTCTTAACATTGTTATCCAATATAGGGGATTTACATCCCCTAGAACTTTTTAAAGCCCTGTCCCATTGAGGAGGTTTGTAACAAATCATTCTGTTTTTGAACTGACAAAGGCAAAGAGCTACTGTAGTCATATACCTGACAGATTAATGAGTAAAGTACTGTAATGAATTTATTCTATCGGTTTTACCCAATTCTTTTGTAATCAAAGTGGAAATTAGATTTGCAATCAGATGGATAAATCTAGGGCAAAAACCACCTACTCAATGAATATGTCATTGTTCTATTTCCCAGCTGACACTATCAGTGCAGAACATAACTACAGAACAAATCTGTTCTCCATATTGTTTTAATTTTTATCTTTTTATTTACAGAAAGTCCTTGGCATTCTTAAAACACAGCACTGGAATGTAATATAGCTGTCAATTAATAGTTAACCCACAAAAATGTTACCTTTTTGGTCTTCTCACTTCCTTTTCATTTGGGATGATACATTCCTTCAGAGCAACTTGAAGAAAGCTCTCAGGAAGTGTCTTCTGGAAAAAAATCTGGCTGTTGGGATAGACTTTTGCTTTGGCAAGCTCACCTACATAAAAGCTGAGCACAAAGTGACTGTTAACTAACATATGAGAGCCACTTTTTTGGTACATTTTGGAACTGTATTAGAAAAAGAACAAAATAAAGAGGTTGGAAAACTATGAAGCGATCAGAAAGTGGACATATGAAAAGGTGGAGATAGGCTTAAATCCAGGTTATTGCAGTATCGCCTGAATAGGTTGACCACGTTTTTGACAGTTTTTAAAGAAACATATATATGTAATATCAATATATGTGGTTTTAAAGTATGGTTAGCAAGAAGATGCCTATGTGCTCATAGAAAACATGGGGAAAACTCATATAGGAATATTTCTAGAGCAGATTTTTTTTCTTGTATTTTTTTTTTCTTGAAGTCATGAAATGCATTATAGCTTGCTGTGATTTAATTGCTGAGATTTTAGTCTGGAATTTTTCTGGTAAGGAAAAAAATTATTTTGGCTTTTGGAGATTATTTCTTTTTGCCCACCTTGTCCTTGTTTTTTAGCTTGTGTTTGAATGTTCTGGGAAGTCTATATCTAAGAAACACTTGTTGAACATAAAAAGTGGGCTTCTTACTAGTCTTCTAACATTTGAAGGTTTTTGAAGTTCCAACATATATACATATATAAATTCAGTCAACAATTTATTGCTGTCAGTATTCCTGTCTGTTTTCCAGTCGTGGGTTTCTGCATGGTCAGAGGCGAATTTATAGGGATTAGAAAATTCTCTTGGTTTATAAATTCTCAGAGAATTTGAAGATGTTTACTAAGTATCTGACACCTACCAGTGTTCTCACCCCCTTGGTTTCTAGCCAAAACCTGCTATCTTCCAAATAAATAAAACCACTAGCAAATAACAGAATATATTTAACATTAATCTAATGTCTTATGACTAGATGTAGGTTTAATTCATCGCTAGACACTGACTCTAGTCAATTGTGTAAGGTAAAATTATGTGACAATGTGACAGTATACATAAATATTTTCTCTTCTACTTTCCTTATTTTGCTGACCTTATTCTCTTGAGTATCATCAATTAGTGGGTGGCAGAAAGACACCCAAGTAATTTGGATTCTATTCCAGTTATATTCTTTATTGCTTACTTGGCCTGCTTTCTGTTGTGCAATTCAGATCCTTTGGCATACGGTGCTCAATCTTCAATAGGAGTTTTATGGATTTAGGATTGAAACTCACATGTCACTGCCTATTAGAAGTTCCACAATTTACTTTTTGCACCTTGTAAGTATATAGTCAATGTGAAGTGAATTGGTTCATTGTCCCTTTGTAGGGGACAGTAGATGTAAAATTTTTCAGTAGATGTAAAATTTAGGGGGGGGTGGTGGGTCTGTTACAGTTCTAGTCATATATGAGGCAATGTCGAAAATCATGTAATTTACCTTGTTCTTCAGAACAATATGAAACAGAAAGATAGTCTGTGCCTCTATAAGGGTATGGAAGGGCGTGCAAGTAGTATTTAGTAATATGCACACAGAATTGTTATGTCTGTTGTTTGCACCTAGCTGTTATTCAGCAGAGTTCTGTATTACCTGTCAGACAGCAGAGAGAGTTCTGCCGAAATATAGCATAGGAAAAAACTAGACAAAGAACTTGTATTTTTCCTACTTAATGTTATAAGTGGAAAATTACGTATGTAGAGTATGTACTAAGTAGAGCTTTTACATGAACAAAACCAGCATGGATCCACACAGATACCTGTAATCGGTATGAAAATTTGTCATTTGGATGCGACATGTTCCAATTTGTACAAATGCTTACTTACAGAACTGAGGTGTTCAACTCTATCTCTATTACTGTGCTATTTACAAGGTGAAGTGGAAAATACACAATTAAAAGTATGAGAAGCAATCACACTCAAAGATGAAACGCAGGTCTACAGTGCATTTAGAGGAAGTGATTACAGGAAATAATGGAAAAAAGTAATCAAAGTGTTAAACACGATCTGCTTATTCATCTATCTCTGGCTGCCAGAATCTGTCAGATGAAAGTATAGGCATTACTGCTACCTAAAACTCTCTTTGAAGGTTGAAATACTATTTCAGTGATGTAAGTGATCCAAATGCTACTTCAGACTACATCGACTAAAAAGGGACTTTAAGAAACTTAATTACGCTTAATCTTAATTACACTTCATCTTAATTACACTTCTGTGTATTGGTTGCACATCTACTTTGTTCATTTGCTGCGCTCAGTATTTGAGATGTCCTATTGCACATTCTTTTCTTGCAAGCGTAAGTGCCCGCTTGAGACCTAGGGGATGGAGCTATTGTTAATTGGGCCTATACCAAGTGATTGTGAATTCACAGTTCAAATAAGATTAAAAGATTTTGTGTCCTCTTTGGAAACAGTGAAAATTCTGTGAGTAAGATTTGTTGCTTGTCAGTGGCACTAGGAATGTGAAATCCCTTCAGTTTTATATAAAACTGGTTTAAGAATGTTTATGGTGTGTAGCACCTACTTAGTTATACTCCTAAATCTGGAGTTTGCATTTGGTATTGACTTTTAAGTACTAACCTTGCTATCAGATGCACCAGCACTAACTGCCAAAGTGTCTGGATCTGCAGTAGAATGAATGATGGTGTCCTATAAAGAGCCTCAAAAGATTGGAGATATTTCTGGGCCTAATGCCAAAACCCTGCCCAGAGCTGCCCTGGATTTTATATGTGAGCCAATGTATTCATTTCAGTTTTATTATTGCAGACTTTCACAACTAAAGCTAGATTCCTTACACTTTTTTGTTGTAGTCACTTTTGTAAATTCAAGAATGTGCTGGGACTCTGACCACTGGACCATACTATAAGAGTTAGGAAATGTATTCTCAAAGTTTACCAAAACAGACTTCTGGATGCTGAAGACATAAATTAATATATGAAAGCAGCTTAACCACATTAGCACTTTTTCCACTAAATTGCTTCTGAATTTCAGAAAGAACTACTTGGATCTTTTTCCATACCTTCATAAAACATTTTTATTTAGCATATATATCTTGATGGGGTGCCTTTTTTGATAGTTTTTCAGCAGTTGCTATACAAGGAGTTTCTCAACTGGAAACCTAGGGTTAATTTAGTCACCAAAAGTGCAATCCATATGAGCAGTTAAATGATTCTTTAAAATACCATGTCTACACAAGGTGTCTCCTTTTCCACACTGGAATCCTAGTCCTCAGAAATTCTGAGGACTGTCCAGCTCTTTGTACTTTGAGATGGGACATGTGTGTCCTGGGGACAATCCTGGTCAACCATAAAATGGTCTTGTGTGCGTAGAATGTCATGTGCACTTGAAGTATGGAAACAATGGCTATTGACCCATGTCTGTGTTAAAGAAGTATAATTATAATTAAGAGATAATTCTGATCTCTGATGCCCAGGAAGTAGAAATTAATATGAGAAGACTTAATTACATAGCTTAATAGATTAAGGTTTTGCAAATTAATGACTTTGTATTTTGAAACCATTATCTTGTGAGACATCTTAAGTTAAATGCAGAGTTTTGGTGCATCACATTACAACATGTAACAGTAGCTTTGCATATTTCTTTGAGAGATTTTGAAAATATGAAGATAATAAATGATGACTAATGTACACCATCTGGCTACAGTGGTAAAAAAAATAATTCTTCCTGAGCAACAGGGTTTCTGCTAAGCTGATTTACTTAAAATAAGAAAGCGAATGCATTTTTTTGCTGAGAAAATGGTGTTCTAATGACTTCACTGAAACTGGGTGGATAAGGGTAGCTTTGTTTTATGCTCTATGATCAATATCAAAGTAGAGCTCATTGGTCTCTGTCAGAAAGGCAGTGTAACTTATCTGTCCTGTTGTTGCATCTTATATTCAGAAAGAGATGGCTGAGACTTGGAAGATTTTGAGCAGCATTAACAAACGTGTTAGACAGCCTTGCAGGAATCAGCCACCTGTGAAGAGAGATGACCTAGCTCTGTGTGCTATCAAACCAGGGAACAAACTACTATTAATCTATACAGCCATAGGATTAGATCCTTAGTAATACAGATATATTATTGTGCTTCATAACTTCTTAAGACTTACAGCTGGCAGTTTTTTTCTCTGCTACTTTTGTGATGCAATGTAGGACTAAATGCAATAGTAGATATTAGAATTTATGTACAATTTCTACTTTAATCTGTGCAGTTTGTTAGAACCAAAATTGTCTTCTCAGTTTCTTTTAATACAGATTTTTTTTTCAGGCAGTCACTCAGTCTCACATATTTCCTTCTTTTTTGTTTGGTTGTCTTATTTCTTAGTGTTCCTACTTCCATTTTTAGTGAAATAAAAAAACTCACTTAAAGATCTCAGCTCGTTTGAACAAAGCAAGATGTGCAGGCATAGTCTCCTCCATTATAGAGAAAAGAAAGCAGATAAATGTGTGCGTCATAAACTGTTAGAACTGCAATCTTCAATCTGTATGCTTAAATTATCTCTTAGTGCTTTAGATTTATTTTTATATAGCAGCCCTACTTCAGCAACTCTTCCAATAATACTGAAAATGGTGTGATAGATTTAACTTTATTTAGTCTTGAGTAATGTTTGCTTAAGCTCTGGATGTGCTTGGTGATGTATGGCCTACAGATGTATCTTTGTTGCAGAGTCAAAAATTGATGTCCGTAGTGACTGGCAGAGAATGATGAAAGTGTGAGAAGGGACTGCCAGTACCTTCCTGAGAGTGAGCGGGTTGTTAACTTTGCAGTTTGTGTTAGAACATCTGCTGGCTGCCTACTTATTTAAAAAAAAAATAGAAAAAAAAATCTGTAAATAAAGCACAGCCTGTACTTTGAATATTGTTAACTACTAGGCCAAATCATTCATCTGGCCTCTGTGGAAGGCACAATTTGTGATTTAAAAAAAAAAAAATGAAAAAAAATGTGCAAGAGCATGTGCAGTGGTTTAACCCTAGCTGGGTACTAGGACCACACAGCCACTCACGCAGTCTCTGCAGTTGTGATGTGGGGGGAGAATCAGAAGAGTAAAAGTGAGGAAACACTTGTGGGTTGAGATAGACATTTTAATAGGCAGAGCAAAACAAGAAATTTAATATACTTCTTCCCATCGGAAGGCAAGTGTCCAGCCACTTCCAGGAAAGCAGGGCTTCATCACGTGTAATGGTTACTTGGGAAGGCAAACACCATAACTCCAAATGTTATGGTGGTAACATTAACATGTTATGGTGTTAACATTAACATAATTCCCCCACTTCCTCTTCCTTCCTTGAGCTTTATATACTGAGCATGACATCATATGATATGTAGTATTTCTTTGGTCAGTTGGGCTCAGCTGTCCCTGCTGTGTCCCCTCCCAGCCTACTTGCTGGCAGGGCAGTATGAGGAGCAGAAAAGACCTTGGTGGCTTCACAACAACTGAAAACATTTTTGTTTTACCAACACCATTTTCATCCTGAATCTAAAACATAACCCTATACCAACTGCTGGTAAGAAAGTTAACTCTATCCCAACTGAAACCATGAAAAAAAAAAAAAGGAAGGAAAAAAAGGGAGGGAAAAATTAAACGCTGGAAAATAGGCCTCTTTGATTGTAGATGTATAGAAATATCCATGTTCCTTTTCTCAAGATTTTCAAGAAATGGTGGCTCTTTGCCTTGTGGCTATTGTTACAAAACATCTTTCCTTTATGGCATTGGCTCTGTTAATGACATCATCCCTGATCCCATCATCTTTTATCCATTGTGAATATACATTTCTAGGGGCAAATTCTGGAACCAGGCATGTATATGCTTTACAACAGGGAACAAGGATGGAAGGAAACACTTCCATTCTTCCACAAAAAAGAAGGAAAACTTCCCCCGTGTCCAACATTATGTAAAATGCAGGAGCTTTTATATGTTGAATGTGTAGGGGGTGTATGTAGTCGCATGTGCCCTGAATCTATCTATACTTTCCTTATGATCATGCAAGAGTTATCGGAATGATATCAGAATAATAGAAATTACAGAACTGCTAACTGGGAGAGACCTCCGGAGGTTATCTAGTCCTTCAACTCCTGGCAGGACTGTCGCCAGCACTAGATCAGGTCTGCTGTACCTTTGCCTGGCTGCATCTTCAAAACTTCCTGCTTTGAAGCTGCATGTTCCTGTCTACACTACTCCTTTCTCAGCTCATTAGAACAGGCATTAGAACGCTATTTGAAGGGGAGCAGTGAAGAGAAAAGGTGCTTTTTAGGGTAGAATCTGATAGGTTGATGGGTGGAATTAAAATACATGTTTGCCTGTAATAATAGGACACTGGACATGATGATCCAGGAGGTCATCTTCGCCCAGAAGATCCCATCCAGTCCTGTGTCCTATGTTTCCTTTATGTAAATAAGCTGTTGAAATTTTGCATATATGAAACTTCCTCTCTTTTGTCTCACCTTTTCTTTTACTACTATGATTTTGAGATATATTTTGCCCATAGCAAATGCCATAATATTTTTTGTCTTCCTTATGTTGCCTTACATTATTTATCTTTCTATATCCAAGCTGCAGACTGAGTTATATGCAGGGAGACAGGAATAGCTGTTGCTGTGAAATGTGTACGTGGTAGGATTTGCTTGAATTTAAGCGGTTTTGCAGTATGTTTCTCAGGAAGGCTGATAAATCATATTATTGTAACCTCTGTGGTGCTCTCTACCCAAACAAATCTGATGGCTTTTGGTGCACAAACCATTCACTTTCTTCTCTGAGGTCACTTCACTTTTGTTATCCAGTAATTGTTCCAGTTTATTAGTGATAAATTAAGTAGAAGGGACAATTTTGAAATAAATCTATAAAAAAAAAATCTGGAGAAGGGAGTGAGGAGAAGGAGGATCTCCATCGGTTTTACTGGGCCAGAAGATCTCATGCAAAATATAATGCAGCTGAGGAGATGCTGCTTTGGGTGAAGCTCTCAAGTGTTTATAAAGTGTACTCAAAGCAGAGGAAAAAAGCCAGGAATATGAGATGGAGCTGAGCAGAAAATGAGGTCCAGGAATCCTTGCTTTGCACTAGGAGTGAACCTTACCTCTCATTGTCATTCCAGGGTGCTGCTTGGAGTTGAAGACCTGGAGAGGAGTATCTAGTTTATTGATAAGCTTCTATGTTTATTAAGTCACTGGTGTCAGATTCATAAATGGATATATCACAGCATATACATAAACAACCTTAAATGGCCTTTTCAAGGGGAAAAGAAATCTAGCCTCCCACATTAAAGACTTTCACATGAGAATATAAAGATCTTTGTTTAAATTGCAAATAATCAAGGCTTGGGGTTTTTTTTTTTGGTTGTATGTGAAAGTGCCAAGTTGTGTAACAAATAACAAATACATAGTTTTGTGTGTAATGTCTGTGCTATATTTGTGTATACGATAGTAGAAGATTGTAATCCTTACTGAGCAGTTATAGTCTGTGTAATTGATGCTGTGAGCAACATCATGTGTTCCTGAACAAGTTAAAAAAAATTAATCATTCTCTTTGTATCTTTTATCCTGTGCTCTAATATTTGCATAGCAACAGATAACTAAACAAAGTATCATACAAAGGGATGAAATGATGATTTCTGAAGGTAAAAAGAACAAAAGTGTTCACTGATCTGTTTTGATAGCAGTGCCGTTTCGATATATCCAAATCCAATATGCTATTATTATAGAAAGAAGCCGCAACAAAAAATATGTTATCTAATTAGCTAGGAAAAGAGATTCAATGTATAACTCTTCTTAAAGTAAGAAGTTTTGTAAAATGAAGAAACTTAATAATGTTTAAAAAAAGCATTGAAAAAAAACTGAAGTTGGAACTTCAGTGATACAGGGTGGTGATATATTAACTTAAAATTTCTTTAAGCGTATTAGGATGGTTTAAAGAAATTCTGGTGATGTGGAAGGAAGAACAAGTCAATGTAAACTTCCATGTCACGAAGAAAAAGTTGCAAGACAGTGTAAAATTAAATGAAGACCCTCTTAATTAGCTGATAACTTTTTGAATCTCCTTAGTATGGGATAACACTGTCTCAAACTCCCTTATTAGGTAGAACTCTGTGGGTGCTAAATAAAGGGTGACATAATGAACAGTGAAAATAAGTATACCACTGCATACCTTTAAGGATATTTCCAGGGCCCTGTTCGTACAGCGTTTTCTGCTGTTAATGAATAAAAGCGTCCTATTGACCTGGAAGGGACTATTTGCTTAAGCCAAATGTACAGTATACTTCCATGTTTGCAGAAATAGAGCTTTTTTTTCTCTCACAGAATGTGAAAATGGGAAAATCTCACACAATTGTGTAATTATAACCTTGTCTGTACAGCTGTCATTAAGTGCTATGCAATTAAAACCTGTAAAATAAACCGCCATGAGGTATTATATCTCCTTAGTTCTGATCAATACAACTTAAATAATTACTGCAAATTCTAACAACTAAAAGAGCTATTAAATTACATTGTCTTTCATTGTACTTTTTTTGTCTTTTACAGGAAAAAGTAGAATATGCCTTCCTGATAATTTTTACAGTTGAAACATTTTTGAAGATTATAGCATATGGATTATTATTACACCCCAATGCATATGTTAGAAATGGATGGAATCTATTGGATTTTGTAATAGTAGTAGTAGGGTAAGTAATTTAACCTTCATTATATGAAGATTTAAAAGTATTTTTACAGTGTAGTAGGTATAGGTCTGTTTGCCTTTAACTGATGGCCTGTGCTTGATTTCTATTCCTTTGGAGTAAAAGAAAGAACCGAGTGAAAAATTGAAAACAAAGTCCTAAAAGTTTTCAATGCTATCTGTGGCTGCAGGCTCTGTCACACAATCAACTTTATAGTAAAAGTTCCCAGGGAATTCTGAGTTCTGTCAAAAATTTTCCTTGGTTGTTGTCTTGCAAAACCTTTTCCATCTGTTTTTTTTGCAAGGTGAACTCCTGATGTGTGATAAAGGTTCATCTGTTTACATCCATACGTTACGTCATTTATTTGTTTATCCCTATACTGCAGTTATGGTGACTTCAATCTATTCTACGAAGACCTCTGGGAAAACCCGCATTTCGAAGTGGAGGCGAGTGGTTAGGGGAGACAGAGTTAACTGAGTGATTCCTTGACCTTCCCAAAATCTGAGGAAAATTGAACACCTACATAGTTTCGTTTGGGCTGCTGCTCATCAGGCCCCAGATATATATGATTTATATGATTTTGGCTTCCCCGTGGGAGAATCTATGCTAAAAATTGCTAAAAATGCTTGCCTTTTTTTGTTTTGTTTTGTTTTTTTAAAATCATGGGGATTTTGTTCTGCTCCTCAGAGGAGGGAATGCTCGGGCCCAGAAATTAGAGTGTGCTGCTCTTAGCTCATGTCATTACATTAAGGGAAAAAAAAAGACTCAAAGTAAAGGAATTTGTGGTAAAGCATTATTACGTTTGAGCAGATATTATGAATACCAAATTTATACCTATTTGATTCTGAGGTAGTAAATATTACTGAGAAGTCTGTATTTGGGCCAGTTGCTTGGCATTCAAGCAGTTTTGGTTCGGGACTGAAATTTGTATATAAATAGATCCTTCATCAGATCAGGTCATTCTCAACAGATTGTCCTCTGTGCCTGAAGGGGAAGCTTGGTGGGCAGGTGTGGAGACTATCACACATAAGAGCTCTATTCTCTTGCCAGGCAGCCACTTGAATAGACCTCTTCCCTCTTGTCAAGTGACCATGGAGTTACAGTAACCCTGAAGCAGTCTAATTAACATGACCTCTATCTTTGTCTGTGTCCTAAATACATGATAACTAAAAAATTTTCCATTAACTCATAAAACACTCATTATTGGAGGCTAAATCTAGTTAGGTCAAATGCTCACACTGAATCCAAGGAATATACGGAGAAAAAAGGACAACACCTTATCAAGTACCTAAAATACCACACTAAGATTTAAATCCTAGCTCAAACCCAAAAGTTTTGGAATTTAAATTACTGTGTGGTTGTCATCAGTCTACCTGGACGACAAGGTGGACCCTTCATAACACATCAGGCATTGACAGAACCAATCGATATTTTTGTTCTTCCACCCTGCAAGCAATATTTTTGTTTCTTCTTTGAAGGAGAATACAATCCACGTAAGCAAGTAAGCAAACACAAGTCCATTTATTTAATTAATACTTAAAAGCCCAGTGAAAAATTGATTTTCATACATAACCCAATGTGGATATGGAATCACTTCTGGATCTGATTGTATTTGACTAGTTTCATTGTGAAATTTCATTAGGTATTTT
The DNA here is from genome assembly GCA_033628505.1 of Tringa tobata. Lineage (NCBI taxonomy): Eukaryota > Metazoa > Chordata > Aves > Charadriiformes > Scolopacidae > Tringa > Tringa tobata. Next base: position 197,123 of record JAHREE010000233.1, read on the forward strand.
TATAGCTTTGAAACAGCTGCCATGATGTCCTGTATTGAATGTATTAGATGAAATTTGCTTCGTGTGCTTTCTCAGCAGAAGCTGTAGCAGTCCAAATGCATAAATCTCAATTATACCAAAAGAAATCTCTACTAGCAAAATGGAAGCATGTATAGAGACTTTTTTCCACAACATCAAATTTGTCATTTAAACTTTGGTAAACTGTACAGGACTATAAATGTCAATTTAAACAGTGATAGAGAAGATCAATGGTTTTATATCTGAATGGCCTTATAGAATAGGCATAAAATGACAGGACTGTAGACATAGCTGTGAATGTGATGTTTTTTCCTGTCTTTGTCACTTCTCTCTGAAACCAGTCACAGTATGAATTGCTTCCAGGGCAGTCTACTGCTTGCCTGCATGCTATGCCACATAATTTCCATTGATTTCTGTGAAAGAATAAGTTCCTGATAGAGAAAACATTCATAGCACCTTCCTATGCCTGTAGCCCTTTGATTTTTCTGAATGATGTACGGACTGACAGACTGAAAACAGCTTCTCTTAATTTGGGGCTTGATTCAGAAGTCTGTTTAATCATGTCTGCCTTTAGAGCATGAATAGTCACTCTGAAATCATTGAGTTGGCTCATTTTCTTAGAACTATGCTTCTATTAAATTATAGGGCTGAATCAGGACCTGAAATATTAAATGTCTGGATTTCTATGGTTATAGCAGTACGTAGGTTGCTGGTGTTTATTCTAAATTCTGTAGTCTTCGTGGCTGGGTTTCACTCTGAAGGGGAATGAAGCAGAATAGGGATGGGTATTGACTGGTACAGGTCAATTCCTTACTTTGGCGAAAGAAAGTCTCCAATATCCTAGTTTGAGCAACCCATTAAATGTTATGTGATTTGTAGCAACTGTCCAGTGTGACAGAGTTGAGAATTGAACTTGTGAAAAATTTTCTTGACAAAACCAAAAACCTGCACATTTCAGGAGTCCTTTAGAAGTGTGAAACATTTTTCAGGATTACAAAACTCTATTGACTTGATAATCCTTTCAGTAGAAGTTCAGTTTTGCAACTACTGAACTACAGATTCTGTGCAAAGGATAATATGGTTTGGCTGGTCTAGTCACAGTCTAGAAAACCACACATCTGAAATGCGGATCTAAACTAAAATAAACCTAAGATTACTTTGCACTTCAACCACTTGCCATCACTATGAGTTGCTGCTAGGAATGGGAAAGAAAAATAGAAGTCTCGTCTTCCAAAGTGTTCTAATGAATGACTTGTTCGTTTCTGCAGTGAAGAAATACAATATAATAAATGAGTCATCTGGGAATATTTTCATCCTCAAAGATATTATGTGTAAGAAACAAATCTTTTTAGTGTCGTTAAATGTTGGACTTTTAATTATTTTTAGTATGTTCAGATTTTGCTGACTGTATTTAGAATATTGAACTGCAGTGTCACTTGGAATTCATCTATTCCACCAAAATTAAAACAGATGGTTTCTTGTAATTTTCTATTTCATTTTCTAAAAAGAAGACTAATTCTCCAAACCTTACAGCTGAAATGTTTGAACAAAGAAGTGGCGAAGTACCTTAATTTACTTAAAAATAGCAGATTGTGTATAAAAGCGGAATGTTAATTTATTGGATACTGTGTGATCGTTGCTCTCTGGGGGAATTAGAAACTATTGCACTTCATAACTCTTTCTGTCATGATTTAACGTGTAAATACACCTCTCCTTTTGACATTTGAATAGCTTTTCAGAATTCTCTGTAGTTCAAGTAATTTCCTAATATCTTTGATTGCATGATAAATGGATGGTGATGACCTTACCTTTCATCTCATTTTCTAGATTATTTAGTGTAATATTGGAACAATTAACCAAAGAAGCAGAAGGTGGCAGCCACTCAGGTGGCAAACCTGGTGGCTTTGATGTCAAAGCCCTAAGAGCCTTTCGTGTATTGCGACCTCTCCGGCTTGTATCAGGAGTGCCCAGTAAGCTCTTTTCTATTTAATTCCATTGGAATGAATACTGTAGCTGGTCTGATTATTTAACTTTCTTGTTCCAGACAGTAACAGAAATGAGATAATAGAAAGTTGATTTTTTTGTTATCTGGTTATGTATATAAAGTGGGTTTCAAGATGAATGATAAACTGTTCCAAGTTGAAGAAAGGATTGTGCATTCATTCAGTGTATGATCTTCTTACACAGTTCAATAAGCAGAGAGGGGAATACACTTCCTTTTTAGAAGCTTTATATAAAAGTAAATTACATATTAAAATGCAAATACACCAGAAAAAAAACCAGTTTTTTTTTAATTGCAAAACCCTGCAGATCTGAAAGTGTTGGTGGTCCTAAAATAGTTTATATGTTGGTAAGTGTATGCCAAAGCACATTACACATTTCATATTTCCTGCCCCCTCCAATGCACATGAATGCCTTCTGTTTATCTCAGAGCTAACAGATAAATTAGGAAACTTAAAAAGTAGAACACTATTATTTAAAGAAAACAGTTGCACTTTCTGATAATCTTTGCTGTTTTCTTTTAATACATTATGTATTACTGAAGCTATTTGGACAGAATTAAGAGGTTCATGGCTTTCAATTCAGCTCTTTCCAAGACATTCGAAAGAAGAATCCTAATGCTGTGTTTATTATATCATAGTCTGTTACATGGAAAGGATCGTGATGGTATATATTTAGCAAAAGAACTTCAGTGAAGAAAGAAGCAGTCTTATGAAATGTCAGAAGGGAAGTCTATTAAAATAAAAATGAGCCATATTTTGTTCTCATTGGTACTGTGGCAGCTTCATTAGTCTAGGATTTACTTCTTTTGGTATGATGAAAGTTTGGCTAAATATTTAATTAAGGAGAAAAGAAAAGAAAAATGAAGTAGTTCTGAAAGTGGCGTGAGGAATAAATGATGAAAAAGTAAGTTTGTTCAGAATAAAAATGTGTTTTCCCAGGTAACTATACTTCATTTATCTCTCTGGATGAAAAGTACAGTTCTGCATTTGGCTGAGCATACATATTCTCAGGACGTGCCACAAACTTGTGGTGGTAGTACAGAACTTTTTAAAGGTCATATAAAATGACCTACAGCCACACACTGACTACATGCTCTTTCTTTCTAAAGAGCCATAAGTTCTCATGACACATTTCAACCATTGGCTTCTATGGCATAACCTTTATTAGCAGAGGAAATAATTAGACTTTGACACAAAGTCAAATATTTATGAGGTATTTTATATTACAGCAACATTTTGTGGCTCTGGGCAATAGAAGCTTGGTTGTTTTTTTTTTTTTTTTTCAAACTGATCTACTCTGCATGCCTGTATCACTAATTTCCTATAATATGTAATTTTAGAAAATTTGGTCTTAGGCATAGAATTCTGGTTCATATCTTGCATCCTCTCTTTTCTTTTAGGTTTACAAGTTGTCCTGAACTCCATTATAAAAGCCATGGTCCCCCTCCTCCATATTGCCCTTTTGGTATTGTTTGTAATCATAATCTATGCTATTATAGGATTGGAACTTTTTATTGGAAAAATGCACAAATCTTGTTTTCTTATTGATTCAGGTAAGTGTTGATGTAAATAAGGGACTAATTCTGTTTTCTTTCAAATCTGTGGGATTTTAGTTTGAAATGAAACAGGGGCCAAAGCACTAAAAAGCACTGTTGTAACCCCAGTTTTCACAGTGTTTTGCAAATTTAGGAAGAGTGCATTAAATTTAAAAAAACCCCAAAACAACAATGTAAACTAGTTGGAGACTGGAACATGGTCTGAATAGGTTTTCATTTCTGAAATGTGTAACTGAAATCTCAGCAGTGAGAATAGTAAGGGTGACTATCCACAAGTGACAACTCAGTAGTTTTTTCTAATCTGATACTGAAAAGTCTGCTAGTCCTATTGCAGGGAAGATGTACCCTCCCGAGTTCTGACAGCGTCTCTCCTTCAAGATTGTGGCAGTGTGGTAAGAAGTGTAGTTCTGAATGAGCAATGAAAGAAAATAATGTTCCTCCATCCCGGTGAAATGATGAAATGAAAGTGTTGGATATGGGTGAATTTTGAAGGAGTGAAACATCACAAGGGGGTATCTGATGGCTAAGCCTATGTTTCTGTCAGGTCAGTCATGAAGTAGACTTTACTGTGTAGGAAGAATTAGTCCAGACCTGTTTCCTTGGTGGTCCATATTTAGTGTGAAGTAACAAAATGGCAGTGAACAGGAAAAAAAAAGTTAGCATGGGGAGATTCTAAAAAGATACGCTGTATTATTATGTGCTTCTTTCCACTGTTTAATTACTCAAGCTCTTTTATACAATCAGTCTTGAATCAGCAGTATTTTAAGGCTGTGAGGCCCAGATGTTAGAGACACTAAAAGCTCTGAAGCTCCCATAGGTTGCCCTTTTCAGCATTCCTCAGGTTGGTTCCAACTGGGTTGATATTTCTTCATGTGAAGAGTTAACTCACAAAAATTTTGAGAACTGAAAGTTCTGATTTTTATGATCTCTTTTCAGATATACTAGTTGAAGAAGATCCAGCACCTTGTGCATTCTCAGGGAACGGACGTCAGTGTGTCATGAACGGCACTGAATGTAAGGGTGGATGGGTTGGACCAAATGGAGGCATAACCAACTTCGATAATTTTGCATTTGCAATGTTGACTGTGTTCCAGTGTATAACCATGGAAGGATGGACTGATGTGTTATACTGGGTAAGTTCATAAATCACTGAGCTTTGTGTACTTTTAAACAAATTTAAATGTTCAAATGAGAAATAGACTGTGTTTTACAATAGTGTCAGGGGGAAATCTTGGTGAGTTTTGAAGGAGACGAGCTCAGCTGCATACTTTTTCCAGTCACAGCATCTTACTGGACTCCTCAGGCTAAAAAGACATTTTAGAAACAAATTTATTCATTGCTTATTTTAGTGTGGTTTATTTTTTTGCCTATTCCATTTGGATAAATGTGGTATTACATTTATATCCTTTGGACTAGCATTTTTTCTGTGCAAGCCCAAGGTTTTTAAGTATGTCTTCTCTGATTAAGCTTAAGAGCTCTCTTTTTGCAGTATTTCTGCAAAATAGTTCACAAGATTAACATAAATTAGAACAAAGCAAGCTCTCAACTGTCACTGCTTGCCGTGGGGACTGCAAACCATTTGTTAACCATTCAGAAACAACAAATCGCAAGAGCTGTGAGCCTGATATTGTCTCTATAGAAGCAGGAAAAGGTATTAAAAAAGCTAACTGTTGAAGCCCCTCACCTTTAAGTGTTACTCTAGCATCAGTTATAGAACCTTGTCGTGGTTTAACCCCAGCCAGCAACTAGGACCATGCAGCCTCTCGCTCACCCTCCTTTTCCACCCCTCCTGAAGGGTAGGGAGAAAAAGAGGGGAAAGGGGGGAAAAAACCTCTTGTGGGTGGAGATATAGGCAGTTCAATAGAATAATAATGGAAAAGGAAAATAACAGTAATGGTAAAAGAATATACAAGTCACAAGTCACTCTCATCTTCCTGTGAGTTGGTTGTTTGAACCGAGCAGAGATCATGGATTCCCCTCTGCCTCAGCCAACCCCCATTTATATACCAAGCATGATATCTATGGTATGGAATATTCCATTGGCTATTCTATTGTTATGTTTATGCTCTTTCTCAGCTTCTACTGGATGCTGAATATAAACATCACTTAGCAACAACCAAAATAATACGCATTAATGACATTCCTTTCATACCAAATCTGAAAACACAACAATCACTAGGAAGAAAATTAACTATCTCAGCTGAAAGTGGGACAAACCTCCACCATCTTACAACATAAACAGGCAGTTGGACCCAGACTGATAACCTGAAGATATTGTTAGTCCTGATTTTACAAATAAGAATAGAGGAAAAAGAACACACAGATTCTTAAAGGACTAGGGTCACCTAAATATGCAGGTAGACACTTCTCTGCCTAGCACCATTTCAATCTAAGGACATTACATTCTTTTATGAACTTTAAGTACCTAAATATCTGATGTCAGTGATTTGTCCCAGGTCATTCAAGAAGTCTGTGACAGAACCCACCTACCATAGCTGCTGAAAATCAATGAGAATATTCTATACTACTTGGTACTCGGCAGTAAGTCTTTGCAGAAATTAGGACCTTATAACAAATATAATTCTAACAGTTGAAATATTGGAAAGTGTTTATGAAAGAAGAAAACTGATTATTTGTAAGGATCGGTATTAGCAAGCTGTTAAAAATGCATGAGCTATCTCAAGGTGTATCTTACTTGAAATATACTCTAGGGTATGTTGCTCACTGAAGCTTATGTTTTTAATGTTTGTCTGCCAAGTGGGACTACTTAATATTAGTACATCAGTCGTGGGGTATTGGATGCAATTGAGAATGTAGCATTACCCAGTGAACGAACACTTCATTTTATGTGGTCATTTGTTGCAAATCAAGGTGAAATATGCTGTGCTAAAAAACGTAACACCAAATGTAGTCTCAGATAAAATCCATGATACTAGAATATAGAATAAGGAGATGTTTTTTAGATAATGTCACTGTAAAGATAATTAAAATGGTAAACTGGAATTCTTTTAGCATTAAAAGACAAAAAATTAGTAAAATATGAATCTCTGCTTCCACTGTCTGTTGTCAGAGATACAACAGTGGCTATAAACATGCAAATCTTCAATACTAAAGAGTCTAATAATAACACGTAGCTACATATAGGCTAATGCATTGTTTCTCATAGTGTAGATTTATCAAATCTGGGTTTTGCTCTCCAACTCTTCCTAATTTTCTTGAAGAGACTGGGTGAATGTAGTATTATGTTCTTTATACGATTTGTGTTTGTGATGACACTGATTTTTATCCCTCCTGAAAGTAAAGGGAACATTTGCCATGATTCTTTAGAAAAAAATGCACATTTAACATCTGTCAAGGCAAAAGTATGCTCATGTTTCAGTACCTGATAATTCCTCCAACCATCACCAAGTTTTTCAAAGAAAATGAGTGTAAAAACTTTGAGGAGTTACTGTATTTAGAATATGATTGTTAAAAAAGATATAGAAACAATTTAAGCTGAGTTGGCTCAGTATTAATAATTTTTTGCCCTAAGAATTGATGAGCTAATTGATCTGATACATCTTAAGAAATCTTTGTAGAGTCTCCATTGACAGCACAAGAAATAAACCCATTAAAATAGGGTGCTGAATATTGTCATGATCAGACAAAATGCAAGGCATAAAAAAATTAAAAATTCAAGTCATTCAAAACTACACATGAGTAATTTATTTCTCTATAACAAGTTCCTGCTGTAGAAAATATTTACTAGTACACAGGTGTCAGTTTTCATTTTATTACAAATGATACTGGGATTATTAGACAGAGAAGCAAATTGACCTAGTGAAATATAATTGAAGTCAGATATTCAAGTGGCTTTGGAATCTATCTTAACTGACTCTTATATAATTAAATTATAGATCGGAATTCTTTCTAGCTTTAGACAGACTGCTCATTGTCAAGCTGAAATTACTTGCTGAGGACAAGACAAATGATGATTTATGTTTTCATTTCACCCCTGGATTAAGCTGAGGTAGATCTAGCTATTACTAGCTAAAAATTTGAAAAGATTTTCTTTTAATTGCAAATTGTGAAAACATTAGGGATTTACCAGATTGTAATAAAAATATCCAATGAATCTAAGGAAACCATTTTAGCTAGAGGTGCATCTATTTTGTGGGTTGCTTTTTACTTAGAAATCTGTTGATGATACACAGATGAAATGAGTTTTATACAAAAAATAAACAAATAGCACCAAACCCACAAATACTAGAAACTGCACAAAATTCTGATTTCCATTTGGTCACTGTGTGAACAGTAAAATTAACTATGTAGGCTTATCTCTCTAGCAGGTGTAACCTGAGTGGGTGAAATACGTGCAATATTTTGCATCCTGTTATGTGGCATTCTGTTAGCAAGAATGACAACTGAAAATGACAGCTTCCAGTAACACTTACCAGCACAGCTCATTATCATCTGGTTAATAACAGTAAACTCAGATTAAAAATTCTCCAAGCATCAATAATGATTTTTCTCCTATGCATATCTATTATAGATTGAGGGCTTGATCCTGCTACTGCTAGGCACCCTTCAGATCCTGGTGATTCACATGGATGTCCTGCTGCTCACCAGTTTGCATCTGAATCCCATATGTCCTATAGTTTTTTAGTGTGTCTTCATCTGGCTACTTTTCTCTTTCTAACTTATGTGTAATGCACTGGATAACATGTATTCCGTATTTCATCCACAAAAAACATGACTGCTTAGTGCAAAATGCTAGACTTGACTACAGAGGTTAAGGGTTAGTGTCCTTGTTTTCACCAGCCAGTGCAGCACATGTGTTCCCAAATTGTATAATACATTTGTGGCTGCACATCTGTACATCTTCTCTGTTAATTCCCAGTCACAGTCCTTTCTGTTTGCCCTCTGGCCCTAGCTGAAGGCTTACGCTATTAGTTATGGATCCCAGTGCAGTCCTTGTTATTGGCAAAGTGGCAGCCTCTGTGTGCCCAAGTTTTTAATACTCCGGCTTATATTCTAAGGCTGAGAGCATAGTATTCCTTGCCTCATTTTCAGTTTATGCTAGCAAACACTCAAGAATTACAAGATCTGAGCCTGCATTTGCATATCTGGCTCTAGATTTTTTCCATGTCTTTCATACATCTAGATTTATAGTCTATTAATGGCAAACACGTATTGTGTAAATTGCTTTTTATTTTTAGCTATTTCCCTTGATACGTAGGAGCACACATAATGAGCAGCTGTACTTGCCAGTAAAACCCCCAATTTTCCCGTGAGTACCAAAATTATCACATTTAATTTTTCTTGTTTTCACCATAGTGAAGTTATCTTAAGTTACTACACTTGAATAATTACACTGGCACTACTGTAACTTGAATGAGAGATGGGCAGGGCCTCAGTGAAACAAACTACTGTGCGATGGGTTGCCAGAACAGTTGATTAAATGATGAAGCAACTGTATTAGTGGCTACTGAATTTTACTAAGCCAATTTTATGGACAGACATTGCATTACTAGCTCAAATGCTATCAGCTCCTCAGTTCTCTGACACCTAGATAGCACTATTCATGTTGATCTTAGAGATTTTTGGAGATTGAAGCACTGAAATCTTATATATGGTTTTGCCTATTAATACACCTGCTGATATTTAACAAGATATTCTCTCATGGATTCATGTTTAAAATATACAATTCATTATCTGAAATGTCTAAACAATCTAAAACACAACTAAGACTTGGATAAGGTTTGAGGAAAGGGGTGTCAGGGTTTTTTTTCACATACCTTTTACTAATATGTCAATTTCTCAAGACTGTCCTTTACTACTGTTTGATAGTAACATATGTTATCATCAGAGAAATACTTCATAATTAGTCTGCTTTTATAACAAAAAGAATCGTGCACCTAGAAATCCGTTTTTTGCTTTAGAAATTAAGCTTTATGTGCCCCAATATACTCCTTGAAACATCTTAGAACAGTTGAAGAAAATCAATTTTTTGTAACACAGTGTGTTTCAGCTGCATTGCACTTTTGTGTCTGTCTGGTATGCAAGTGTCTACACAGCCATTGTATTAATGTTACTGGAAGTAACATACTAAGGTAGAAAAAACTGTATCAGTATTTCTTTGAATGTATCCCGTAGCCAAGTACAAGAGCTGTGGCTTCCTTACTAGCTTTCCAGTAGTGCAAGATGACTTTATTTATTGTGCATAAACTAAAAGGTAGAAAATCATTGCATGTTTGTTTTCTAACCAGATGAGAATTTGAAAGAATGATTATAACTCTCATATAAAGTTACGCATAGAAAAGAAAATAATTACAATAATAAAACAAAGCAGTCTGTTGATTCTTCAGAATGTCAATCATATGATCAGGAACTCAGACAATCTTCTAATCACTTTTTAGAATGCTCCTAGTTCAAGAATCTTAAAGGACAGCCTACTCAGGAGAATTATAAGGGCATATAGTGTACTTGAGACCAGCTGATGTGCAGCCAAAGATTTTTCCTAAGCACAAGCAAATATTTTGCAAATATACCTCACAAGAAAACCCCTTGGCTCAGACACAAAATGTATCATTAGTCCATAAACAAAAAGTGGCAAAGTATGATGACAGTTTTGATAATACTTCAAACAGATTGCTGAGCAGGAATCTCTAAAAAATATCTTTCAAAAAATGTGACCAACAGTCAAATAAGCAATAATATTTGAACTTTCAATTAAATGATTAAAAACCAATGGGGAACCAAATGGGAAACCACCACTTTGGGGGATTTAAGTCGTATTAGTCATATGGCAGCTGCGGAATGGACACCGTGTTATTGCATCCAAACAGTACTTGTCAGCAATGGATTTCAGCTTACACTCTCAGAGAAGTCAAAGGATGCTTGACAGCGTTTTTTCCTTTTGTATATCAGCTGCAAATATTTAGCAAACAGTGGTAAAAATTGTAAGGGAATAGGTTAGAAAAATCTTAGAAAATACTTCATTTCTGCCTTTATTATGTTCTAAGGATGGCTTAATGCTATTCTCGTCGCATCGCTCGACACCACTCACAGGTCATCTAAGGGAGACTCTTCAGTGAAATAAGGCAGCTCATCCCCAAGGGCATTGATGTGCTGGATGCACAGTGCACCCAGCCTTTGACTACATAGCCAGAAATTTAACACATGAAATCCAGCTGGAGGAAGAGTGATAGAAATTGTGGATGACAGTATTAATATATTGCATAAATCACACTTAAGAGCCAGGAAGTGCAGGCAGGATTTTTTGAATTTGCGTGTTAATTACTTGAATCCAATTTCATGTTACAATCTAGCTTAACCCCCTCATCTTTTAGTTAATGATTTGTACTAATTACTTTTTTATATCCTCTAGATGTATATGCATATACTCTAGATATAAAAAGCTCCAAATCAACCAATTTTTCATTGCAAAGAGGCAAGACTTAAATTGCCAATAAATGTGAAACATCAGTAAGAGAGAGAAGGGAGTGATCAAATTCAGACATGCAAACAGAGCTGTCAAGCCAAGGAATATACATATTAAAAGTTTGAATTGGCATTGAAAGGAATGATCATATAATATAAGTTTTTTCAAATGAATGTCTTGACACAAAGAACCCACCTGAGGAGAATTTTAAACTACCGGACAGGGAAATATCTTTCCTGTGAACTGAACCTGATTTGCTTTGACAAGATACCTCATATCTTAGTCTTAGCTGACTGCTGACCTGTACTGCAGTCAAAGCATAGAACTAATTTCTTGTCATAGATCATTGCAAGTACTCAAAAGAACATATTATTTCTTCCCAGAAAACTTAAATAAAGCGGATAGAAACTGGATTAGAAGTAGGCTAGAGTTTCTGTAGTACTAAGAACTCTACTAGTTGAATAGCTAGAGTTTCTTCCAAAAACTTTGCCACAAGAAGCAAACAATCCTTTTAAAACTGTCCTGGTTCTCAGACTGTCCCAGGATAACAGTTTAGTAGATCTATTTAGATCTACCTTGAATATTGGGGGTTTGTTAATTTTTTTCTAAATAAACCGAGGTAACAATTTTACATCATCAATCCAAGTAGTATATGCTATTGTGCTCGCATGTTTTTGAATCCAACATATAGGAGATGCTAAGTACATCCGATTATTATACAGTCTTGTATGGTACATGTATAGGCAGCATAGCAGATATGAAAATAAAAAAGACATTTAGTATACATCACTAAAGTGGATACTATTCCTCTATGCATTTTAATACAGTGTAGCTAAATATTTATAAATAAAAATAGTGTTCATCACATTAGTTAATTCATTTCAATGGTTTTTTGAGCCCTTAGATTTATTAATGTATCTCAGCTTGTTTCTCTGCTGGCACTACAACCAAGTCGAGTCTGGCCAACCAGAAGAATGTCAGGGAAATCTGTGCTTTAACTCCAGAACCCAGAGAAGACTGAAGATAAAATTACATACTTTTACAAACCAGCCTGGAGGCTGCTATGCTTCAAGCACAGGCTGTTTTAAGTCAGCTTTAAGTTAACTCTACTTCAGCCTAGAATATTCCAGGACATAACCTGTGAAGCTAGAAGGCTTTGAAAAGCTGTCTGGTATGCTCCAAAATGAGTAGAATAAATAGGCTGTGTTTTGGGAACCTACACTGTGTGCTTCAAAGAATGGAGGATTAGTCCCATTTCACAAAATACTGATTTCTGAAGGATTTTTACACCCATCAAGAAACTGAGTTTGTCAGTCTTAATAATTTTAAGATGGTTACATAGGTTGTAGGTAACAATAAATAAACCCACCAGTTGTGTTACATTTGAATGTTAAGGAAGCAGGAAGGTAAAATTGAAACCAAAGGAACTAAGAAATTTAAGATATTAAGCAAGTTCAAAATATTGCAGAAAATAATTCAAAATAGATTCATGCATTAGTGCATTATATCTATAGTAGTACAAATGCAGTGTTACTGTATTGCTTTATCATTTTATCATGCTGCCCAGTTAGAGCTTAAATTAATTGATACGTATAAAGACCTTGTAAGAAATTTCAGTAAGCCAGTACCAGGTGTACAGAAAAGTAAGACCTTGATCTGCAATCAGTTGCATATGGGGATTTTACTCACAATTACCACAGATAAATGAGACATTTTAATGATTTCTAATTGATGTTTTAGATTGGAGTGGTGCCATCTGCTGCTGTGTAATACCAGTGGTTATGTTTGCTGTAAATTTGGCTTTCTCCCTTTTTCACTTCAGAGTCTTGGTCTCTGATCATCCACACTTTATTGTACTGATTGTTGACTCCAACTACAGCACAGCTAACAAGATAATCCACTCCAAATGCTGGATGAGGCAGTTTCAGACTGTACCAATTTTGTCCTATCAGCTCTAGATAATTCTTCAAGACTTTGCAGACAAATACTCAGAAGCATATCCATGTAAATACAAAGAGCCAAACATATGAAATTAATTATTCTCTATCAATTTAACTTGCATAGAGCAACCTGTCTCCAGACCTGGTAGCACCAACAATGTGACGTTTTACAAGAACTTTTGAACTGTTAGTTACTGCGTCACTCATGAAAGGGATAGGAGGAGCTTCAGAGTTCAGTTTAAAATTCTTTTCTAAACTGTTTAAACACACAAATCTAATCTAACATCTTTATGAAAGGAGTGAAAAATGTCAGAGTGTAGCCAAAAGTGGCATCTCTGGAGAAATATGTGTTTTTAAACACTTAACTGAGCAGTACACATCTACTGTTAGGGTGTATGTAGTGGTATGAATTGATATGAAAAATACTTTGTCCTTCTTATCATCCATCATCTCCTCTATCCTCTGGTTAACATGATGGACAAACTAATTAGAACTGAAATCCAACCAGTAAGACTAGATCTGGAAAAAGGCACAAAGAAGGGCAAGAAGGATGGTACTTAGGGAATGTCTTTGCAATAGGTGTTATGGATTCAAAAAGAGGGGGGCCGAGTCCGTTGAGAGCCATTAAATATGACACCTCCTGTGGTATGGTGCATCCCTGACTGACAAACTGTGGGAGTCCTTGCTGAGGATTTGAGTTTTGAGATACCTCCTAAATTTCCTGGCGTTACTTTAGTGTAATTCAGGGGCTTTTACTGTTTATGTTTCTTAGTTGCAACTTCCTATGCATCTGGAATTTGTGTCTTTGTAACTCTTTATTCTGCACTTTGGGTGAGAAGTCAGCATTAATCCTTTCAACTGAAAATAACCTGTTTCTGAAGATGAAGATTTTCCTGTGCTCATATGTTAACCAAGCTCTGCCTCAATTTATAATCAGAAGACAAATTGACTCCTTTAATCTTTCTTTAATTGAAAGTTATGGAAAATGCCACTTGACATGCTTGAAATTAGCAGCTAGGTTTTCCAAAAGGAAAGGACTTCTTTTTATACTTTCATCTCTGGCATTAATGCAATCAGAAATATTATTTCATGAATAGAAATTGCAATATATTACTTGAATAGAGTTTAATTGTCTCTAGAATTAAATGGTAAAATTCTTCAGTAGGTGCAGTTTCAGGCTGTTGCTTTTAGGAAATCAGTCTTAGATTAGTGCCAAGGTGTTCTACTAGTTTAAGGGTTCCTGCTTTAGGGATGCTTTTGAATTGATTCAGCATCTGCCCAAACCAAAGCATTTCTTCTAGCCCTGGTTAGTTGCATTTCCCAATTTTTACATCACAGGGCATTAGTCCTAGATAGATTAGCCCACAACATAGGGTTTAAAATCAAACTGCATAAACGAGAAGGAATTTTTTTCATATGTTACACACTATGAAGTGGATGAAGGAAATGCAAATCACAGTTGTTTATGCTAATAGAGCATAAACGTGGAAATTTCAGCTTTGTTCCTGGCTTACTAAGTTAGCACAACGCCTGGCTTCTTGAATGTCTTCTCTTTGTAAGCAAAAAGAGTGTATCAAGTTGGATTGCAGTGATTCCCAGAGCTCTTCTTTCTCAAACTAAAATCGCAAATATTAATCTTTAAGGTTTTTAGAAAAGATTCATAGCAGGAAGATGTTGGCATCAACACCAGATGAATTAATGCCTTCACTCTGAACTCTGGTGACTTGCAAACAACTATTTGCTAATGGTATAGTTCAGTTAGATGCAAAATGCATTCGTATGTGTTTGAGATTTAATCAAAACCTTCACTCTTATGAGCTGTTGTTAGAAAACCACTTTGTATCATATGAATCATTTCTATGAAGGCAACTCATTTCTAAAGTAATAAAATAATTATGAATATGCATTTTAAAAAAAACATTGAGTAAATTTTGTTCCTAAACCTAATGCCTACAATTGAAAGAAGATACAAAGGGCAGCATACATGGGAATGCAGCCAAAATTCAGTCTCGGCAATAGGGTATTTTACAAAATACCCGAGCGTCTTCATCGTTAAGACTTCTCAAATGTAGGGGACTTCTTTGAGGGAATGGGCATGATTAAAAAAAAGCCAAACCCAAAACCACCCCAACTGATCTCATCAGCATAGGCCTCTGGCATGTGAATTGTTGCTAAAGGTATTATTAGTACAGGAGACTAACTCTAAGTAGGTCTATAGTAGACTATACTCTAAGTATAATGGCAGCACTATGAAAGACTTTATTTCCATATGAATGTGCTGATACAAAATTGGACTATGGAAACTTGGGATCTTTTAAAATTGGAGGTAATAATCCCAGCCTTTCTGAATGGCTGTAATTCTTCTCCATTTTAATTTCTCCAAAGTATAGTTTTATAGGAATTAAAAGGAAGAAATCCAAATCAAATATATATTTTGCAGGTTTGGTGTTTTTTTTTTTCCTAGCAAGTCTAAGTAATTTTAAGTTACTTTTGAGTACTTCAGTTCAATTACTAAAACATTTTAAAAGATGATATGTAAGGAGATTGTTACAGGACGCATGAAGAGGTTGTGTAAAATAATCTTCTTTGGTTACTTAGGGAGTTTGTTTATTTTAGTTAATGTAAAGTGGCATTATTATAGATCACCATTGAAGCAAAGTGCCTATGGGCCTTAAACTGCAAAGACTTAATGCGTGTGCTTATATCGAACCATTCAAAGGGCCACCCTGCAGAAACTGAGGTTATGATGCATTTATAAAAGACAGGGGAAAAAATATTAGTACAGCTTGAAATACAATGGTTCCCATGTTTAGTGTGTCTATTCCAACAGAGATGTTAAGGACAGGATCCAAACTTGACTATCAATAGAGCTCAAAGCCTAATCACAAATCTAAGATACGACAAACATAATGGTATTCACAGAAGAGGAAGAAAAGTTTGCCCATAGATTGTTCTACCATACCATATCCAGTCTTGAATGCTCATATGATTTTTATTGTCTGCTGAATTTTCATGACTAAAAAGCATCTTAAGAAGACTCAAATGCAAACTTGTCAGTATAAACAAAAAACCCAGAATAATTCCTTTCCTACAAAAGACATTTCCAAGAAGTTTCAAGTCAGAATTATTTTTTGTAAGTTACCAAAATGTCTTTCTGCACCTGAATGCTACACACAAACCTAATTTCTCTGTGTTTTAAAATATATGTTTTTTCTGAATAGGCCTTTTTGGACTTCCATGGGTATGTTTCTTAAGTCCCCTTTCTGATAGGCATAATGAGCTCACTAAGAATAGACAGTGGAAAAAGCCTTTATAGAAAAGCTTGTGTGAGTCTATAAAGAGTGTATTTACAGCTCAGTTACTTCAACTTTCAAAAAAAAAAAAAGTGACAACTTTAAAAACTTCATTTAATCTTGATATAATTTTTGTTTGGAAGTGTTTCTGGAATATTTCCACATTTCCATTATGTTTCTAAAATTTTATTTCAGTTTTTCATTTTTCTAAAACTGTGTTAATGTTTTCATACAAATTTGTTCTCATTTATTTCTTTAAGTAATTTAAAATGTCTGACTGCATCCAAAGGTAATATTTCAGGAAAAAAATATTGAAATTCCATGTTACAGAAAAAGTAATATTGTTTGTACTGTTGACGTACATGTTATTGTTTCTTTTCTCAAAGGATCATTCATGTAGCTAGGATATATATGAACCTAAAACCCTGATATTTCAATATACTTTGTAAGCAAGTGAGATATGGAATTTAGTTCATGTTCTAGGTATTAAAGAACAGAACTGTTTTAGAATATGTATTAGAAATGCAAAGTGAACATGGCCAGTGCCTTCTTTCTTGTGTTGTTCCTCTTTGAATACTGAAGGAATGCATAGAATGCTATCTCACCTGAATGATTAAATTCTCTTTTTCTCTGACTCTTCATTGCTATTACTATAGTGATCTACTCTATAAGATCATCTTATTTCTTGCAGATGAATGATGCTATGGGATTTGAATTGCCATGGGTGTATTTTGTCAGTCTCGTCATCTTTGGGTCATTTTTCGTACTAAATCTTGTTCTTGGTGTATTGAGCGGGTAAGCATACACCTTTTTAATCATGAAGGCAGAGTCCTGAATTCAGTTGCCATGAACACACAGGTTATTTTATACAGGTGAGACTTCAGTTATGATGACATCTTTTGATAAAGCTCTATTTCTTCCTCCTCCAATTAGAACAGAAACAGTTTTCTGTAGCTATCATATAAATAACATAAAAATACCAAAATCAGAGCTTAGACGTACCAGTATTTATTCTTCATGTCCATACTTGTGGCAAAATTATAAAAGAGATGAATAATTGTCCTGCACTTATTTAAATTTCATTTTAATTCATCTTCTAAAGGGTCACATCTGCAACATAATTTGGGTAAGTAAAGAAATGAAACAAATGTTCACTGATTTTTAAATTATTTTCTTTTAAAGAACTGAATAAGTCATAAACTTTCAGTGTTGAAACCTACGTGATCTGGCAGCTGCAAAAAGGACTCTGCTGTTAAATGAATGACTGAATCATAATTTATTTCCTTACATTTTACAGGTAAATGATGCAATAGGATGTGAATGGCCATGGATCTATTTTGTTAGTCTTATCATCCTTGGCTCATTTTTCGTACTTAACCTGGTTCTTGGTGTACTTAGTGGGTAAGCAGTTGAGTTAACATTGTGTATGCTACTGCTACTTGTAAGACGGCCTCTGCATTTACTCAAGCTTCTCAGCGATGGCTTTTTTGCATGCACTTGAGATTTTTATGTCATCCTACCAGTGTTTGCTCTTTTGACTGAACTGTGTGATTCTAGTGCCTTTATCTGTCTGACATCATGTTCACCATGCTTGCCAAAAATGTTCATTAAATGAAACACTAATCTCCTTATTCTATAATGTTCCAGCAGGGAGAAACGTTATTTTGCACACAAAGATGGGTGGTGCACCTGTACAATTACTCTCTCCTGTGATTATAGACAAGTGTCCTTTTCTGAAAGCCCAACTGTTGCTTTTGTTCAAATATCCACAAACTAATTCAAATGTGATTTGTTTTTACCTGTCACATTGCAAACTATTTTTAATGGGTGCTTCAGGATCTGTCTTACAGAAACAGTATGACCAGGCTACCTGACACAAAGTGTTTAGTGCGTCCCTGTTGTAGAGCTGTGTGCTGCTGTGACAACCTGAAGTGCCAAGCTGATAGATTTATCAATAATCACCTATCAGTTTGATATACTTATCAGTGGGATGTTGTCACAGCTTTTTCTTGGTTTGTGTATACTCCAGACTCCAGCCAAAAACTCAAGTGCTGTCAGTTTTAACTGTATAATGCGGTTTAAAACTAATTTATGGCAACAGTTTGCAAGGGTTTCTTTTTGCAAAGCTCCCTCACTGAGGTTAAAACTCCAATTCCTTTGCCATTTCCTGGTTTCTAACACACTTGAGCTTGAGAAATATGTAAAAATTTTTTTCTGATAAATTAATAAAAGATCCTGCTAGCATTTAAATACTAAAAGTATTATAATTGTATGTATTAGCTTTTAGTTGTACAACAAATTATAATGTTCTGGCAATCTAAGGCAAGCTGTGCCATCTTTGTTAGCCAACAGAATTTGTCTTGCATAGAAAGCAGCCTGATACTGTAGTTGGTGGTGTCTGCTGGTTGTGCACCCAGCTCTGTTCATGGCTTTACCGTGTACATTACGTTTGAAAGGAATTATAATGCATTATTATATTCCTGGAAATCGGACAATCAAACAGAATTTCAGGTTGCTGATATGATAACTATGTTACAAGAGTGTTTTTACCTGATGAGTGGTTTTACAATGTATTTTTTAAAACTGTAAGTCATTTATCTGTGATGGATTATTGTTGCGCACAGGAAACTAGGGAAAGCATTGTTTTACCTTAATGTCAGAATCGCTTTACAAAGCAGATCTTTGAAAGCAAAGAGAGAGTGCTAAAGGCACATTGCTGATTTTTATATTTAATCTCTTTCTTTGAAGACTTATCCTATAAAGTCTGATTTATACAGTCATGTTGGCTTTGTTTTGTTCAGGCACAAATATTACATTGTTATAAAACTAAGGCCCTAGCTTTCATGTCACAGGTACACTGGACAAAGTAAGAAAGAGAAGGACAGATAAATGAGGGTAGTGTAATTTATTTCTTCTTTTGATACTGTTACCTAACGTTGCTGTGTGACTAGACTTCCCACTGAAGTCATTAGAGGATTATGTTTTCACAGTTCCTTTCCCTGGCCCTTAAGAAGGCCATAAGGAGCAATTATTTTTTTTCCTGTTGCGTGAAATTGTCCTGTGGTAACAGTTAAATAAATATTCCCCTTTTCCCTTGCATGGCTCAGATTGTTAATGGTTTCAAAAATAAGTTGTGGGGAAATTAATTTGGTGTTTTGTTGGATGCGTTAATTTCTTCTACTGAAGCCTGGAAGTTTAGAGACATCCTCACAGCTAAGCTTTATGTTTTGATTTAAGAAGTTTAAAGTACTTTAAGATTTACAACATGATACGTATCATATTGATTGGAATATGGAGTTGTTCTTTAGCTGCTGCTGCAGTACAGGGGAAGAGGTGTCCTCTTTTCTTGGGTTCCATTCTGTTTACAAGAAATCACCACTGATTTCTAGGTATTGCTTGGTCCATAGAGCTCTAATGCTCTTCGGAACCCGTACTGGCTTGTCTTTGATTTCCAGCAAACAGAAATGGCAGTCTCAAGTGTGATGTGAACTCTCCTTAAATTAATAAATTCACTCATTCCTATTTTTTTCTGCCATACTGTCACTTAACTGCAGTGTCACTTGAGTGCTCAGGATGCTTGATGAATTATTTGAATCCATGTTTGCCCTAAATATGTGAACAAGCTTTCCCAACACTCCAGTTTTTTATTTTCTATGCTTGAGAAAATGATACTAGTGAACTGAGATATGTGATATATAAATATCACTGGTGATTTGACACTGGAAGGAGAAAGGAAGAGAAAATATTCCTGAAAAATACTTAGGATACCAAACTAACATTTGGTATGTAAGTGAAGAAAGTGTCCTGGCATACTTGTTTGAAACTCTGACAAGGGCCAGTTTGGAATATTGTTACACTGATTTATTTTGACCACTAAATGCCACTTGTATATCAATAATAAATATTTTCCACATATTTTCTGTTTAGACCCACCTGTCTAAATTTTATGGGAAAAAAGGATGTAAAGTCCTATGTTTATGTTCCTTAGTAGAAAACTAATATTTTTCTTTCTGAGATGGGCACTGAATATCTAACACATGCATTCTTTATACTTAAGAGTTATTAGCTTTTAAGTTTTATGCTCTTCAAACCATAGCATGAAAATTGGTTTATGGTAAATCTACAAAGTTAAATTTTACTAAACCAATCAAACTTCAAGAATGCAAAAATTATGCCAACTGACTTGAAAAGCATGGCTTTGCATACAGATTTTGGAAGTGGAATCTGAATGCCTAATACACCTTTTCTGTATGAAAACGTTACATCCTGTAATATCAATTTATGCTGTGTACATTTAAATCTGTTTGCTGTTTTGATCTGTTTGCAGTTTTAAAATATTCATTCATTCTCTTTGCACTCCTTTGTTACTCTGTGACCATCTGCCCCTTTGTATTTCTGTAATGCCTCTTGTGCACTGCATGTTTGATGTATTTAGATACTGTACAAATGGATGAGAATGATGATTTGGGAGATCTTTTGTTTTACATCTAGCCATTGCTGAAGGTGAGTATTTCCTGGTGATCCATGTCAGTTTTGGCTGCTGAAGGTGACATTCTTACAAATAGAGTTCATATTTTTAATAGTGGATGTGTAAATTGATAGAAATAACGTGTGTGTGGAACCTGCATGTGGCAAATATTCTAATTTCTGCATGGAAGCTGACTGTGGAGATTTTTTTCTAAATATTCCCTTGAATAACAAGGATGAAGAGAATTCATAGGCTTGAGGTAATTCAGCTTTTTCAAAATACTCTATTTTTTTAATCTGTGTTAGACATTAGCATTATTCACATTATTCTCAAAGTGAATTCTCAGTTGAATAGCTATTGCAGTTTGCAGAAATCTACAGGAAAAGGTATTCTAGAAAAAGACTCCAAGTTAGGTTTTAGAAATTGCTCCAGATCCAGCTTAGGCTCTAGTTCCATCTCAGAAATTACAGAACCAGCTTTAAAAAAGACAACAGAAATGGTTCCAGCTCCAGCAATGACCTGTACAAATAATCCTAGACCCAGCTCTAGAGATGCTCTCCAGAAACATGCTCTATATTCAGCTCTAGGAAGGGATTGTGAAAGAAGCACCTCTAGAGCAGCTCTAGTAAAGGCCTTTGCAAAATGCTCTAGGGCTATGGGAAGGGGCTTCAGAACATGGTCTAAACACATCTCCAATAAATGGCTGGGCAATTGAACCTGGAATCCAGCTCTGGAGAAGACTTCAAGAAGTGGCTCTAGTCCCATTCCAGGAAAGTGAGACTACAGGCTCTTCAGGAAGAACAGGCAGGGGACACAAGTAAGAGATGTTGCCCTCTATGTTAATGACCAGCTAGAGCATGTGGAGCTCCTCTGTGTTTCAGGATGGATGAGGAGCCAACCGAGAGCTCAGGATTAAAGGGAGGGCAGGTACAGGTGATATTACAGTGGGGATCTGCTTCAGGCAACCCGACCTGGAAGACTAAACAGATGAGGCCTCTATAGACAGATATGATCAGCCTCACATTCACAAGCCCTGGTCCTCATGGAGGGGGGGACTTCAGCCACTGCAATTCTGTTGGAGGGACAACAGAAAAGGGCATAAGCAGTCCAGGAGGTTGCATCTCCCAAAGATATAAGTACCAATGAGGAGAGTTGCTGTGCTGGACCTCCTTGTCACCAACAGGGAGGGCAGGGCCTTGGGAAATGATGAACTACCTACTGTAGGAGAAGATCAGATTCTAGACCATCTAAGGAACCTCAAGGTGCACAGGTCTGTGGTACCTGATGGTATTCATCCACAGGTCCTGAGGGAACTGGCGGATGAAGTAGCTAAGTCGCGGTCTGGTGAAGTTCCCCATGACTGGGAAAGGGGAAATAAACCCCTCATTTTTAAAAAGGGAGAAAAGGAAGACCCAGGGAACTACAGACCTGTCTTATCTCTGTGCCCAGCAAGATCATGGAGCAGATACTCCTGGAATCCCTGCTAAGGCACATGGAAAATAAGGAGGTGATTGGTGACAGTCAACATGGCTTCAGTAAGGGCAAATCATGCCTAACAAATTTGGTGGCCTCCTACAGTGGTGTTACAGCATGGGTGGGTAAGGGAAGAGCAACTGATGTCATCTATCTGGAGTTGTGCAAAGCTTTTAACACCGTCTTGCACAAAGACATCCTTGGATCTAAATTAGAGACATGGATTTGACAGAGGGACCACTTGGTGGATGAGGAATTGGCTGGATAGTTGTGGTCAGTGGCTTGATGTTTGCAAGTGGTGACCAGTGATGAGTGGTGCTCCTCAGGGGTCAGTACTGGGACCGGTGCTGTTTAGCATCTTTGTTCTCAACATGGACAGTGGGATTGAGTGCACCCTCAGCAAGTTTGTCAGTGAGACCAAGCTGTGTGGTGTGGCGAACACACTGGAGGGAAGGAACCTGATGATCTTTAATGTCCCTTCCAACTCTAACCATTCTATGATTCTATGAAAGAGCTCTATAATTGGCCTAAGAACTATTTCTGGAAAGCATTCTAGAAATGGCTCTAGAACCAACAATAAATGTGGCTCTAGGAAAGGACTCTAGTTATTGCTTTTGGTCCAACTTCAGCTGAGGGCTCTGAAGAAGATTGTAGCTCTGGCCTGAGAACTGAATTGACAAATCCTCCCTAAACAAATTGGAAAAAAATTGGTATCTGGAGATATGTTTGGAAGTGTGGTTCAAAACTTGTGCATATTGGTAATATCTTTCAGCACAGTGAATTTCTTAGGAGTCTAGCTGGACACCTGGAACTCTCAGCTGACCTTTCACAATTAGACTGCATTTTTTAATTCTTTCAATAATTGGAAATACAGAGTAAAATGCTTGCAGCTCTGGAAAGCTGCCATAGATGTAATCAGATGTCTTTGCATTTTCATTATCTTGGGCTGGTCTGCATTTTGCTCATTCACATTACAAATTCAAAGCTGTATGTGGCTCTGAATAATTGTTTTAGCTTCTAGAAATCACAGAGTGATCATGGCAAAATCAAACTCTGTTTTGATTGCTATGTCTTTTGAGGCAGCAGCAGGGAGTGGGTTCAGTCTGTAAGAACACCTTGGTTTCCTTTGTTATTCCTCTGGTTATGACACAAGGATTAGGCTGTGCATCTTTGGGGCAACTTCACACTTGATGGAATGGCACAGAAATTGCCACTGAGGAGCTGCCCAGCAATTCTAACTCTGTGAAAGGTGGTGAACTGCTTCAGGAGCCTGCTTTTATGTGAAGCTTGGGTTACACACACTGTGTGTAATAGGCATAAACTGGACCCGTGTTTTCTGAAGTCATGAAATACTAGGCACAGAAACTGAGAGCTGAGGACAGGCTTCCTCCAAATATTCCAGGATAAAAGGCCAGAGCATATTATGACTATTGGTGAAAAAGACAACTGAAATTGTTAAGTTAGAAATTATAAAGTTAAGTCATTAGAAAGTTAACAGAGAAAGGTAAACCGTACAAAAAAGCAAGGGAGTTGAGATACTCATCCACCCTGAAAGGACCTTTAAAGGTGTGTTGAAAGTAAAATAAATATATCAGTAATT
Organism: Tringa tobata; assembly: GCA_033628505.1. Taxonomy (NCBI): domain Eukaryota; kingdom Metazoa; phylum Chordata; class Aves; order Charadriiformes; family Scolopacidae; genus Tringa; species Tringa tobata. Next base: position 220,897 of record JAHREE010000233.1, read on the forward strand.
CAGCAAGCATTAAACTGTTTTACTATGAACCGAGAAAATAATAAGCTACAAAACTTCATAACTTATTTATTAAGAGGCACGGCTTTTAATGATGTATGATAATCTATTCCTCAAGATAGTCCTTATCATTAGGGGATGGTTTCTGCTGACGACATTTTCTGCTCAAGGCATTAGTATTTCTTTGGGTAGCCATGGGAACAAATAAGACCTTTCAAACACACTTTGATAAATCTCTGCAAGTTGAATTTATTGCCTTGCTAAAGGACACCAAAGCATAAGCTTTGACATGTCCTTACATACATCCTCCTACATTCAAGTTTTGCAGGTTACTAAGAGAATGTTAATTTTTTTCATTTCTTGCCCACAGTATTATTTGCAATATATGTACATAATAAATCTGAAAGCTAGGGGTACGTACTCATCCATGCTAATCTCACAGCAATATCTGTCAATTAATGTCATATAAAATATGTTGGCACAGATAAGCCTATACACCTAAGAACTGTTGTCTACAGTGTATTTGGAAAAAATCGTAGAAAGAGACATTTGAATAACGATGTACCAAATAGAAAAAGGCAGTGAGCTGTCATCCATAGTCTTCCAGCAAAAGGGAAATGAACTGGTTTTGACAGTGTTTCTTTTCACAGCAGAGGGAAGGCTTAGTGAAAAAAAAAGTTATGGATAAAAATTTAACTCACATAGATAAACAGAATATATATTCAAAAAAAGGGGGAAGAGACTTCAGCTCTAGATCTCAGGAGGTTATGAGCTGAAGCAGGTTCTTTTGATTGCTGTTTGGCTGGTAAAAATAAAACTCAAACACACATATTATCCTTGATTGATAAATAGAATATACTAACAATAAATAATAAGCAAATATTTTTAGCTGTGTACAGCAGTAACTCCAACCAACTGCTTTAGGCAGAGACTACTGAAGTCAATGGCAGTAGTTCAGTACTCTTGAATAAGAGCCTGAAGGGAAATGATTTTATTTCAATCCTCTTTGAACTTATCCCAAGGCTTCTTAGGGGTTGGTCCAGTGAGATGTTTGCTGACGAGCTCCTGGCAGGTAACAAACCACATCAGTTTCAGAAACTGTTGGCAGTGCACCTCAAGATGGTTGGGTGAATGAATACACTCTGGGGCATGGTCCTGCCCTCAGTAATGCTAGTTCTTCCACTAAGAAGTCTTGTGTGTCCTGAGCCAAACAGGTCTCTAGGCAGGACAGAATGAACACATCTTAATATGTAGATACAATAACAGTCTGAAACATCAGATCTCAGTTTTGTTGCTCTGTTGAATTGTTCCTATCTTGCTGTTCCCACAGATGATCCCATTGCATTCGTGTGCACTGTGGCACAATAATGCTATACAGGCCCTTTGCTACGCAGAGGTGGTGCTGGAGCCATTGACTATACATTTTGTCAATTGCTAATGAACTGTATAGAAATAACTATGGGTAGTTAATGCCAGTTTACATTTGCCCATCAAGAACCCAATGCTCCTTGCTCAAGGAAAATTCCTCTAGAATTTTTTGTGCTGCAGAAATAATTATACAGTGTTCAGTCTATGTGTTTTTATTATTTCTAAAAGAAGGGGTACCAATGATGTATACAAATCTCCAGTAATTAAAGGAGTGACGTTACTTAGCCTTTTTTATGTCTCTCTACATCTGTTGCACATTACACCCAGCTGTGAGCTGTTGTCTGTGCTTATCTGTACAGTTTAAGCAGTTCGAGTTTCTCTGACTTGATTCTGCTAATCTGTTGGTTGGTATGGTTACCACTGTGTGAAACCTTTTTGCTGAGTCTGGTGGCCAACATTGTAGTCCTGTGAGTACATTTTTGTTGTTATGTGACTGTTCTCTGTGAATAAATGAGAGTCTGGGGTGTCTGGGTGACAGTTCTACATATAGCATTAGCATAACACTTTCCACGTACCAGACCCTGTGAGGAGTAAGTTGCACACTGCAGTAGATTAATTCTCTCTCTCTCTGCGTTGCAGTGTCACAGAAGGGCAGTAATATGGCCAGCAAAGAATTAGTGTCCTGGTTTATGCTTAGATGCTGATGGCAACTGTTTATTTCCTATCATCAGTACCTGGTGATGCACAGGAGATAGGCGACACGTGTTGCTGCACAAGCCCCCTTATGAAAAGTGTCTAGCCTTTAGCCTGGGAGAACATTCACCAGATAGGAGGCCAGTGTAGGTGTCTCCTTAGTCATTATGTCCATGAATTACAGACCGAAGGGAGAGTGTACCAAATACATTGAAGTAAAGTATCATTTTAGGATTTGTGGTTAATATGACTGACCTGGCATCAAATTAAGGTGCGAGAACCAGGGACCTGTAATTGAGTGTCAGTAGGTACTCCTGCTGCCACCTCCACCCTCTTGCAGTGAGCCATTCCCAGCTGCTGCATAACAGCAGGAATTATTTCACTCTGGTGAGGAGAGAAAAACCTGGCATGAAAATGACTGCCCCACACTATCAAAGCATGAACTCAAAACCTGGATTTTATATGCTTCTGCCTCAACAACCATTGATAATGCCTAAACAGAGAACTGAGATCATCTTTCTGCAAGGAGACAAGGAATTTTTGGGCAATAGAAATAAAACTTGCATTTTATATGGTAGCTTAGTTATCACTAAAAATAGGTGAGATTATGTAGATGAGTCTCCATATAATGCTTTATTTTGCAAGTAATGTCTCCTTTCTGCTGCAGGTGCAATTGACTGAGTTACTTACACTAGGGCTGCAATTTGAAGCTTTGCCCAGTTTACAGGATACTGTTAAATGCTTATGTAGTCATAGTTATAGTCATAGTTAACTAGATCAAAATTAGGCTGACTAGTGCTAGGTTGTCTGATCTATTTGCATTTGTAGTGAAATCAGAAACTGAATTGCTTCCATCTAGGTAGCAATAGACCGTTTTGAAGAAAAGACATTTTTGAAGGCAAACAGGTAGTTGTACAAGGTGTTGTTATACAAGTTCTGCAGGTCTGCATTATAAGATTATTCGGAAGTAGAGATTTGCAAAAAAGCTATTTCTAGCCCTTCTAGCCTAAAGTCTTAATTTTGAAGCATATTATCCTTGAAAATATAAGACAGTAGTGAGCTTTTTCTAGTTGTTGAAACTAGGACAAAAACACGTTCATTGAGTCCTATCCTTTATGAAAACTACTTAAATCCATTTTATTTTTAAACTGAAATTTTACAGGCAACAGGCCTGATTTTCATTTCACATCTGCTGGTGTCAAATCAGAGTCGCTCCTCAGGATTTTTCAGTTTGCAACTTGGGTGGAGACTGATTTAAATCATATTTTAGTGGAGAGACCCTTACGAATGTTAGCATAATCACAACAGCCCTTTGAATACAATTTTTGTCAGTTTAGTCAACGAACAGCAGCCCCCCTCCTGTCCCCAATTACACATTTTTCAAATGCCAGATCCAGGTCATTTTCTCAAACCAGAATGAAATTCGTGTCTGCAAATTCTCTTAGCGTAGGCATTTGTGAAACCAAATATTTACCGAGCTTAAGTCCTCTTACCACAGTTAACATGCTGCTTCCTAAGGCTGTCAACTTCACAGCCTTCTAGACTGGGTTGATGACAATCAGGGCGGCCGGTTCAGGCCATTAGTCTAACCACGTCAGTACTTATGCTGCCTGCATAGCCTAAAGCTCAGTCTTTCTGCCCTGGACCCACCTCCGCTCTCCGTAGCCATGAAATGCTGCACAAGGAGCTGTCTTATTCCTCCTTCCAGGAGATCAGCCAATGTCTATATATCTTTGTCTAAATATTCAAATATCTTGTTGTCTAAATGTCCTTGTTGGAAGCTTTGAAGAGCCAACATCTCTCCCTCATCTCACCCCCATCATCTTTTTCAAATAACTTCTTGTTTCCTGGAAAAAAATGCTTTTGTTCTACTAACAGGAAACTCATTACATTTCAACTCCATTTAATTCCACTTTTTTGTTCATGGTATTTCAGTAAAAGGAATACATACATATGTGTGTCTGAGGGATGTCACTTCATTGTGACTATGATAGAAAAAAATACTGTAGAGCCAGACTCCTCCCTCCCCTAAAGAAAATGCAGTCTTCTCAGGTGTTAGACTCCCTTACCAACAGTTGGGTTTTAAAAACAAAAGTAAAACTTCTAAATGTCATGAAAATTGAGCACCATGGCATCTCCCCCTACTGATAAATTGCAGCAGCATTTAACAAGACAATGTCTGACTTCTGTGCTGTATTAAAGGGAAAGGTCATAGTTAGCTGCGTATATAAAAAACCGTCTTTAATTCTCTGCGTGCAGCCATTTTAATGTAAAGTCAAAGTTAAAAGGTGGTTCAGTCATGGGTGAAGTGCTGTTGAAAGTATTAGCCTTGCCAACTGTTTCAGTTTTAAATGATTTCTTTTGCTTCACTCCATGTAATAACAGCAGCTTTTATTTTACTTTACCCACACAGATCACATATCCTTCACCCTAATGAAAAACACCCAAAGGTCTTAACTGAATAAAACATGAATACTTAGTAAAAGCTCGCAAGGCTTGGAACTTCTGATTTCATACTGTGCCATGATAGCTCTTTTTTCAAAGATACTGCCTATGGAGTGGGAGTCAGGAGTACGTTGTCTAAATTGGATGTAAAGGACAGTCTCTTTGATACTCTCGGAGAGACGCTGAAACCCCAGCATTCCATCTTTTGCCAAAACAATGAAATCTTTTTGTTTTGTTTTAAAAAGCAATTATCCCTTAGAGAGATCCGTTTAGCTCTTTCTCTTTCATGAACATTTTTCTGAAGAGATGGCCTTTTGAAGGACCTCGTCCTTGGATGCTAGGTGAAGGGTAGCAAATGCAAAGCAAGCACTGGCATTCTTCAGCTTCATTACAGTGCCATCAGATGGAACAGGATGATCTCCACATGCCAAACTGAATTGTTGTTGAATTAAGTCCTCAACTGTAAAAAGCGTAGTGCCTGCCACTTAGCCTTTGCAGCAGAAAGCTTTTTAGCTTCTGCAACATAACATTAAAAAACACAAAATCTGTATGGTTGCATGTGAAGAACTTAACTCTTGAATTTACTAATGTTGAAACAGAAATGTAGTATTTAAAAGATGTGTTTGAAGACTGCAAATAAAACAATAAAGATAAAAATAAAAAAACCTGGAGAGATTATATCTTTGTAATTTAAAAAAGTAATGTCTATCACTGAACTAAAATGCTATATTAAGCAATTATGATACTTTCTATTATTCTGCTGTATTTTGTTCGTAGGGCAACATCATATTGATAATTGTGTTCACCTTGTTAAAATATTTTGCAAGTCTTACACTAATTTCCTAGTATTTTTCCACTTACAAAAGGATATCATTGAGTGCTAATAAATTTCTCCTTGAGAGTGTACTAATTAGGGAATATTTTCAAATGAAAGTTCACAATAAATAAAGGGGTTTCAAGTTCATAGTAAATGAAATTGCTGTAGCCATCAGCTCTATTAAAAGATTAGCAGATTAGTCAGAGCAAGCTTAATTTTAAATACTGAATCAGTACATAGTTACAATACAGTTCAAAGAGGCTTGCCTACCCCCAATCATATATGCTGATATTCAGATAAATCAGAAAAGGTTTGGGCCTTCTAGTGACAGGAGTTACATATTTGGAGCTGTGTATCACACAGCTCCAATGTTGTAATAATGTTGTAATGTCAGCCTATTGTTATAATAATGTCAGTATATAAAACATCAGTGGTGTAAGAATTTACTTGATAATTGTGTTGAGCCATGTATCATAAAGGAAATCATGGGTTCATGGAGTAATTCAAGTCGGAAGAGACTTCAGTAGGCCATTTTATCCAATCTCCTTCTCAAAGACCAAGACTTTATTATTTTAATTATCATTCCATAATAATATAGGGATTGACTGAAATCACAAAGCTTAACTAGACAGACAGTCAAATACATTGGCTTAAGACTGGGGCAATGAGACAGAGGATTCAATTTCTATAGAAGGATGCATTTCTGACAGGATTTCTAGGTTCTTTTACAGAGAGCAAAAGGGCAAAACATCCAGATCTGAAGCAGCACAGGTGCCTGTGCATGATGTAGCTGCGAGAGCTTATTAGTGGAATTTTGTGAACCATACACTGAAATAAGTATGTTTGGGCCAATAAACTGTGGTTGGAAGATGCAAGATTTTAGAACTGCCTGCTAGAATTAATTTTTCACTGAAACTTATAGTGACCTATGAAATTATTTCGTTACTGCAAGTCAATCAAGTTAATTTCTCTTTGTACTCATTAGATAAAACTGTTTTTAAAAATCTGTATAGAAGAGCACTACCTAAGGCTGGGGAGGGAGGAAGGTGGGGGGAGTAGGCTCTTCCAATATGGGAAAAGTCAAGAATACTGCTTAATTTTCAATTAAATCATAAAAGCTCTGAAAGTTGTGATGTAATATGATAGGGATTTGCCATGGCTTCTTTGCACCACTGTCTTGTTTTCAAAGAAGCTCTCAACTGTTTGGTGTAGTTTGTTCAGTTCATTTTCTGTGTTAGTATGTTACTCTGCAATGTCAAGACCTAGGTCAAAATGTATGGGATTTTGACAATCAGTATTTTTTTCTGCTTTATCTGAATTTGATAGAGAATTTTCCAAGGAAAGAGAAAAAGCCAAGGCCCGAGGGGACTTTCAGAAACTACGTGAAAAACAGCAGCTTGAAGAAGATCTGAAGGGATATTTAGACTGGATTACACAAGCAGAAGACATTGACCCTGAGAATGACGAAGAGGTTGATGAAGAAGGCAAGCGGAACAGTACGTGTTCTTTACTCTGTTCTACTTCTGTGTGGGACAGTTTGACTGCTTTTAAGGGTGTTACACTGGGGTGAATGCAGCCTATTTGATGTCGCTTTCTGATTTCTAGTTTGCAAAAGTGGTTGTTAGCAGAGCAATTATGTCCGTTAATATATTGATACTAAATCATGGAAGGTAATTCAGAGGTTTACAGCAAAATTCTGCTCTGAGCTGTCCGTGTACAAATCATTGTCTGTGCTCAATCACTACTGAGACTTAAAAACAGCTTTATTTGTGTACTGTAAAAAGTTAGTGTATGCAAGCTACATGCCACTAAGTGACATTGTAAATCCTAAGTCAAGAAGAATATCTGTTTCCCTGTAGGTGCATGCAATAGAAATAATAATAACAATAGAAAAAACTTCAAACATATGGCTAAAATTAGAGTCTAGAACTAACCTTGTGCTAGTAGTGAGGATTTTTTTTTTGAGCTTTGAAGTTAGGAAATGGTATTCTGGATCTTTCTTTCTAGTATTCACAAAAACTATATAAAATCTTTTTTACTAGGTGGATTAACAGAGTCTGAAATAAATGAAATCTTGTGGGATTTTTGTTTGACACTATAATATAATTTGTTCGACACTAAGAAGTATAATTACCACTTACAATGTATTTATTCAACAGTAGCGTAGATTGTATTATGGGAAAGGTAATTTATGCTGTAGTGGCCCTCTAGTGCTTCTGACCTGAGTCTTAATGTAAAGGAACAAGTTAGTTTCATGATATTCCAACAACTGTAGAAGTTATAATTGGTTTCTTGATGTCAGAAATTTTGAGTAACATTTTAATGTTATAATTTAGTAGAGGTTATTTTAGCCTTTTAGCCATGTTTACATGGTAGCATTCAAAATTTTCATGAGAAGTTTTAGTGCTGTACGTAAATAAGAGCTTGGATTCAGCATGTGGTTTATGATTTAATACTAGACATAAGATTGAAGTCTAAATTTCAATATATATACTAATGCTAAATAGCAGCTTATTATTCATAGGATACCCTAGAAAGTCTTGGTATTTATTCATTTAGATACCATTATGTATATATAAGAAAATGCATCTACAAGTGGTTTGTTAAAGGCATCTCAGAATATTATTTTCTGTGTTGAAATAATACATTAGTACTGTTCTTTTTCTTCTAGTGCTACTAATTTATTGTGAACTGTTATTTTAAACCATAGTACTTTTAAGAAGTAGTAAAATAGTGAAAATTATATGTTTTGATATTGAGGTATCTCTTTGTAAACTTATCTCTGTATTGCATGTAGTTGAGTTTTTTAAAAATCTTTATACTTTTGAGTTTCAGAATTTTATTAGTCCTTTAGTTTGCAGTTACAGGAGGGTATGTGTTACTGACTGTAAGGAAACAAGATGATTTTATGAGAGGCTAAAAAGCAACTTGTGGGTTGATGTTGATGCCAGCATCACCCAGGAAGGAATAATTTATGTGTATTTGAAAATCTGTAGCACAGAGTTTTTATCTAGACCAGAGCAAAAAAGCCAAAGAGTTCACTATAATTGCTTACGGCTACTAACGTTGAGTGGAAGGAATACATAAACTGTGAGTCTGAGCATCAACATAAAATCCTAAGACTGAGAAGTGAAAGATTGCACATTTTACAGAGTAAATACACTTTGTACAAGTCTGCCATGCAGAGTTGTAGGTGATGCTGAATTTGCACGGAGCATTGGACAACGATGCAGTCAATTGTTGTGCTGAGGGACTTGGTTTGCAAGTCTGCAGGTGAAATCTCAGGAACTTTTTGCATTCTGTTAAAATCAGATGTTTGCTAATATGCTGCAAAAAACTGCCCCAGCAAACAACTTCCAGGCCGTATAGGTCTTTCATAAATCAAAAATACTTGTTTGCATAGTTGTTGAATTGAGAGAGCTTTTGACTCTAAACTGTTAACTTAGACATAATTTTAGGGTAAGCTTAGAGTTGGAGAAGACTTGCAGAGTGAAAACAGGAGAAGGAAAGTAATTAAAAGAACTTTAAACCAAATCCCAATAATTTAATTTCAGGCGTGCATATGTATTTTGAGTGGAAATTTCCAGCAAATAGGCAATCTCAAAGCACTTCTCTGGGTTTGTGCACGTCTGCTTAAATGTGTGGCTTGGAATTAATTTTTAATATCAGCTGCAACAGGATGTAAAGGAGGAAGGGTTGATGAATTGTTCGACTTCCTTGCATTCAAGGCATGCTCTGCTGCATATCGCATTGCATGGGGAGGTATGATGAGAGGCAGCACAAGCTATTTATCCAGTTATTCTGTGGGAAGCTTTTGGGTTAAGAGCACTGTTATGATAATGCCCTACCCATTTGGAAGTCAGGTGAAATTTAGCTAGTCATCACCAGGTTAATAATCTTGACTAGTAAACTTTGGAAATAAATTTAGAGTAAATATACTGGTAATGTCTTTTTAGAACTATCTTTGAAGCATGAGGTGGGGGTCCCAAGATAAGCTGACTAATCATTTGCAGGCTTCTAGATGGCTGTGTCCCTACTTTGAATACCTAAACCTCTGGTTGATCAAGATTACTGCTGATTTATGGTGATGGAAGATCACCATAATGCTCTTCAGTGATGTGGAAGAGCTCTAGGTTTAGGATACAGAAGATTTCTTTATGACAGGAAAAGGTAAAGATTTCAAAGACAGTTAAATCAGTGATTAATAGCTTATTACATAATCCTTTTAAAATGTTGTTTAGGTTCCTGCAACCCCAGCATTTCAAAATTTCTAACCAGAGAAGTCATTAAGTCAAGTTATTTATATATGAACCTTTGGTATTCATATGTCTCTGCTGATAGTGGGCAGGTTTTCAGTGCTGTTGAATAATGGAATACCTTTTAACTTTAGAATTGTAAATATGCCTTTAGTAAAAGTCGTAAGTCTTTATTATGAACCAATAGCTTGTTACCCTGAAGTCAGTGATGAACTACCATTGGCTTCAAGGCATTGCAAATTTAGCTCCAAATGCAAAAATCACTGAGAGGTGGGGGATTTAGCTCTGATTAGTTATGCTGCCGGTAATTTCAATTTGTTTTGCCTAACATTGCCTGTGTTGTATATATGGACACATTTTTATTTTTTGCGTTGCCACTGCTGCCATCTACTGTTTAAATGCTGGGATTACATGTACTTAACACGAAGGGGTTACATTGGCTGACTTAATGGAAGAAAAGAAGAAAAGCAGACTTAGTTGCTTTGGCCGTTCTTCCAATAAACATGGTAAAAGATGTTCTGATTTGCAGTTGAACTTTCTTTTGTGCCAATACTGCATTTGATGTGTTAGCTTTTGAAAGCACATATTGTATGCATTTTCTATAACAAAGGCATATACATCTTTAGCATGTAGACACTCGTGCATGCAGTTGTGCTGTTTTAAGTGCATGTCTGAAATAGACCGGTGCTGCAGTGCTCTACCTTCCTAAAGCATAATCTTTAATACATTTAGATTTCCACTGAAGTTTCTTTGTGACTGTTCTTGTTGAAGCGTAGGTTTTCTTTTTCAAAAGTCAGGTAAACCAGATAAAAACATATTTTAAATTCAGGTGCAAAGAAATAAAAGTATTTTAAAAGCTTTATAAGGGATCATAGTATAAGTTTAGAACAGTAAGATGATGGTATTTACTATTTGTTTATAATATCTTTAATGTAGAATCTTAAAAAAACATAACCTTTTACTGTATCTCCTCTTGTTATTGATGGTTTTGTTTCAGTAATTTTTGTTTTATTCCATTTCGTTCCCACCCACAATGGAGATGGACGGCAGTTTTAGAGTGTGATAGTTATTTTCAAATCTGCACCCTTTTAATACTGGCAATTGTATTGCACATAATCAGAATTGTAGTAATTAGGTCTAGTTTCAATCCTACCTACAGCAAAGTTATTGGAGAAACTGACTTCCTTGCTGTCCTAAGTATCACTATTGTGGCTTAGGCTGAGGCTGACAAATCTGATCCAGTTATTTCAGAGAATGTGGAATATTAAGTCAGAAATTGCTAGGACCCAATGGACTAATTTTCTACAAATACTGAGTCTGCTTGAAATTATTTGTGTAACTGTTACAAATATTGTCTGATAGCTCACACAGCTTTTCAGACTGGAATATTTTTTCCATAAAAATTGCTAAAAGGCAGTGGTTGCATTTTTATTTTGGATATGTGTTTCAACATAGGCTTCAGGTTCAGGTTCTGATTGTCAGTCACGAAGCAGCATGGAGCTGGCTGAAAACTTGCTGTCATCTACTGGCCAAAACTGCTGTCTTGCTATTAGTACATGACCTTGCCAGTAAAAAGCATTCCCATGCATATGTGCACTAACTTAGTTTCACCTCTGTCTGGTAGGGCAGGTATACTTTCTATGAGTAGGATTTTTCAAAAGTACAAGTTGGTGGCCTGAGTCTATTTGTTTCTGTATTTGTGAGGCTACTATGCTGATATGAGCAGCTCCAACTTAGACTACCACTGCATTAGTAATCCCACCCTAACTATTTTTCTCTGTATTACCTCTACCTTTATTTCTATTAAAAGCGCCACATATGTAGAGCATACAACATTCCCAAGATTCATAGTTCCATCCTTCAGGCTAGAAGTGGTTGGTTCATTGATGCTTCTGTAATGAAGACTGATTATTTCACTCTCCCTCCACTGCTATGCAACCATTCAACCTTATAGTGAGTTTCCATGGGCTGCCTATTAAAAGAGAGAGCATATGAGAATGATTGTTGATAGTAACAACATTAAATCTGCACTAGGAAAACAGATACCTCCCTACAGTGATACGCAGAACATCTTCCAGGCAGCCCTTCCTTAAGCTGAATTTACCCTGAGGAGCTTCACAGTCAGAATAGATAGTTCCACTTATTTCTGATGTGTTTTCTGGGCATAGAGCAGACTTAGAAAAATTTTAGATGAATTTGCAGTGATAAAGTTACCTCTTTATTTTGTTCTGCTTTCCTGTTTGCTTACCTCAAAGATTTGATGTAAAAGGATTCAGAAAATCCCTGTACTGATTTAAGAAAGAATTAGGAGAATTCCGCATGTTACTAGCAGACAGAAGATGAGAATTTGATCTAAAATTTTGCCAGTATAGTATCTATTAAAATAATATTAAGTTTCTCTCCAGTAGCTATTACTGATTATCTGGCTAATTGTGCAGATCACTTCTGCAGCTCTTTTCCTTCAGCACAGGAAACCAGAAAGCTACCCAAGGTGCAACAGTGTGGAAATGAGATCAGCCTATGGATCAAAAATACCTAGCTGAAGTTGAACCAGATTAAAATACTAATTATATGCTTTCTAGAGAAAAACATTTCCAACGATAATACTTGCTACCACAGTTCTATAGTTCAGGGTGTAATTTAGCTTGCTTCTGGATTCTACAGTGAGACTAAATTGTCGTATCACAGGATTATGGAATTTATTTCTTCTAGTGCCAGCTGGCTAGGGCATACCAATGCTGATGGACACTGACTTGCTCTTAGCTATGCATTAGTTACGCTGTGTCCTGGAGTGGAGTTTGAAATCCCTGCTCCAAAACCTGAAGACTGTTTAGAATAAATAGTGAACATTATAACGTAAGAAACTATTTTTTTTTTTATCTGCAGAAATAAAATGTAGTAGTTGATATTTTTGACCTATTTTCTATGTACTCAGGAAAGTATTAAGCTGCATGCAAAATGAGTTTATATTGCCTAATGCAAGCATTCTTTCATTTGAAACCAACCATAATGAGAACTATCTAGAAATCTAGATAATCTTTTCAGAAGACTGCCAGTAAAATAAGGGCAGAAGGTGACTAAGGAATGGAGAAAAATTGGTACCAGTTTAAAGGGCTCAAAGCTGGCTCTTACTGACATCAGGCAGTTGTTCAAAAGTTCATTCTGTGTGCTGTACATTGCCCAATGAACACTGCCCTTAAAAAGCTGCGGTCATTAAATTTAGTCTTTTCAAGACTTGCCAGGTTGCTTGCATTAGTGAGAGTGGATGTGGTCATGCAGTGCTGTTGCTGTTTTCTTCTCGCTAAAGGTTTAATGACTTGCTAGCATTGCTGGAGCTAGACTTCCACATGGTGCCTTTCTCAGTATTTCTGTCAGGTTTTTCTTTTGCCATATAAATTACAGTATAATGATAGCTGAGTTTCTAATGTAAACTGAACTGTCTCTGGTTCTTTTTTTCCTCTTCTGCTTTTGTAACAACACAGCACCTGCAAGTCACTAATAAAGCTAGAGCAATAGTCCTGTCTGAAATAGAGCGTAACATTCTGTCTGTATTTATTAATAAGCTGTATTTATTATTAATAAGAACTGACATTGGCTTCAATAGGGACAAAAGTGATTTTTTTTTTCCTTTGGTACTTCATTTTTCTTCATGCAATCATGTTCAAAAAGGGCAGGTATTTGTGGGTTAACACATCAAATCTAGGTAGACTTGAATTAAAATTATATTACTTTACACTTTAAAAAAATTATTTGGCATATATTAAGACAAACAGCATTTGTGTGACACTAAGTGTGACTTTATGAGGAACTGATTCTAGATACTGCTTTAGATGAGGGAAGGGTTGATAAATTTGAAACACAAGTGTGAGACACACATTGCACATATAATGCTTGAAAAGTCGGCCTAGCTCTGTTTTCATGGCAGTTCTTAATAACAGTGTATGAAACAAGACTTCTGCACTCATATTTTGCAGTTGTCCATCAGAAGTGCTAAAATGTTCATCATTAGGTGGCTATAATGTTGTGTTGCCTAAAAGCATGCAAGTCACCTAGCACAAGACAACCATTTCAGTTCTTTACCAGACAGGGAAATGCCTTGAATTTATTGCAAAAGACTGTGGCATTTTTAAATAAAAACTATTAGTTATGAAGATCTGAGATTCTGTCTGAAGTAATTTTCTTTTTGTTTTGTTTTTTATAAAAAAAAAAAAAAAACTTTGAAATTTTAATACGTGAACTTGGATATCATCAAAGATTGTTTGAATGAAATACCTCTTGAAGTCTGTGACTGTAAGCTGTGAAGTTCACACAAGACTAGCAACGTTCATTTTTTTAAAATGGATTCACAAAGAGAAGTATGATATTAGAATTGAAGCACTTGCAGGTGCTAAACAGGGATTTTTCATATATAAAACAATTACAGTAATAATTTAAAAGAATCACCAAAACAGAAGAACCTTGTGAAAGAGGGTTTTGCTGTGCTTACTGCCTGAAGTGCCTTGTTTATTCAAATACCTGCATGGACATTTTGACTCTTTTTTTTGTTATGCCAACTCTGTGTTTAGCAATTAATGTAATGCTGACTTAAGTTTATGGGGACAGATTCTCAGCTGTTGCAGATAGTAGCTGAGCATCTGGCCTGCATAGACCTGTCAGTCTCTCAGCTTGGATGGAATTGATGGGTATGGAAACCAAACTGCCATTTAGCACTCCCATGTATCTCCGTGTCAGTGTCGAGGCAATATAGAGGCTGTGCAGAGAAACTGTTACAGTTCTCATTTTGTACCTGATCTGCAGACAAATCTGACAATTCAGGGCCTGATTCTTGAGTCTCGCTTGTATTAAGATGTGTGTAATTAAGCCTGCTTTAAGCCTCCTTTAGGCTACCAAACTAGTGAGACAACCCAACAGAAATAGGCATTGTAGCCCTTTTGTCTTCAGTACTGTCCACAGACATTGGCTAAACCCTGTACAACAAAACAAACCAACCAATCAAAAAACCAACCAAGCAAACTATCAAAACAGCAGAAGGTACACTCCAGAATACTTTTAAGATACTCTGTTTTTCTTTTGTTCCTGCTGTTCTGCAGTAATTTCAGTGCATTTTCCACCTCTCTTATTTTTTCTTACTTCATTTCTGCTGTATAAACTAGTAACATTAATTTAACACTTTTCTTGTTTCTGAGGTTTTCCTTTCGTGCTTGCTTTGCAGACATGGAAGTAGTTTTCTCCCCTAGGAAATGCTTAGACCTTTGGCCGTTAATCATTTACTAAACCCTTTTGACATATGTTGTCCTCCCTCTATATTTCAGTTGATTTGAAGACAAATTGTGATGACCAAACTGCAAATGAGTTTTGTCTAAAAAGCCAGTAACTTCAACTGCTAACTATTCAGTAATGATCCGCTCTATGTACAGTAATTCACTGTGTAACAAATGTAATAATCTCCCTTTTATTAGTAGTAATTCTCATCATCCTTTGTAGTTCCCATTCCGGCATCCCCAGTGCTCCTTCGTGTCTGCTCATACAGTATGTGCAGGCACAATTACTTTCTAGCAGCTTGCCTTGAAAATTCACAATGGAAGTGAAAACATAAAGTGGTCAATATGACCAGAGTGTGACAGTTCCTATTTTCAGAAGAACTTTGATGGCATTTCTTGGAATTAGCGAGCATGTTAACAACACTTAAACTGATAAACACCCCCGAAGTGTTAACGCTTCTTAAAATGAAAAGCAAAATCTAGCTCAGGTTTATTTCTTTACTAGGGGTAGCATGCTCTTTGTTACAAAACTCCTCCACTTTGTAGTCTGTGCTGCATTTTCAACAGTTATATTGAATCATTGAAAAAGAAACACAAAAAGCTACAATACACTCCGGAATTCTGTGTGCTTTCTTTTATTATAAGAGGAGGACTGATGAAGTGTCTAACTTCATCTGCTATTCCTCAGGTCTTCCAAGCTCTCTTATAGTGCTTCACCTGCAAAATGTGGAGGCATTTTTGCAGTAGAACAGGAGATCACATTGTGTGTGATGCCTTGCTTGGCTATCAGTCTGAAGCAGTTTCTGTCTCCTAACAGCAAGCATGCCCACCAGTGAAACGGAATCAGTGAACACAGAGAATGTGAGTGGAGAAGGGGAGAACCCAGCATGCTGTGGGAGTTTATGGTGAGTACATGGACTGTTTTCAAGTACCCAGCCTCATCATCTCAAAATCTAAAAGAATAATTATTTCCCCATTGTTTATTTATCCCTAAATGCTTTGAAATAGTCAAGCTTTGTATGACACTTGGGATTTTTTTGCCTTGCAGTATTTTAATATTAGACCAATTATTACAGCATGAAAGCACTCCTAACATTCTCAAGTTAAGAAGATTAAAACAATTCAGCTAAACTTCCAGTAGAGTCATGTTTTCCTGAAAGCTTTAATAAAATATAATTATTGTCCAAAATAATGAGAAAAGAACTGAAGTCCCCTATGACATGTAAAAGGAAACATTTTCTGTTAAATTGTGCACAGTCCAGCGAATATGTATTTTTATAGGCAAAAACTGAATGTATAAGGATTTTTCTATATTCCATGGTATTTGCTGCTTATTTGCTCAGATTTTCATGACTTCCAAGCAGCTTCTACATGAGCAGTTTATTTACTTAGTTTTAGAGGAGATTTCCTTTCCTTAACTTAGAAAATTTGTCAAGTTTTAGGAACAGCATTTCAGAAAAAAGTAGAATTTCAGCATTCATGATGCATTTTGTTAAAAGCTTGATTTTATCTGTATGTTGTTCCAATGTATTGATTTGCAAAATTCTAAAGAGAACGAATTTGTGTTAGTTATTTTTTCCCCATTCTTAAAAATATGTTTTCCTTTTCTTCCAGTCAAACCATCTCAAAATCCAAGTTCAGGTGAGTATTTTCCTCTCTCTTTGTGTTTTTTTTCCCTTGTGACTATTTAGACATCATGATGATCTCATATATTTATTCTTTATTTACGGTACTTTAAATTTTACTGTGTGAAAATTCTTCATAGTACTTACCTGTGAATACAAAAGCAGAGTATCCATAGACACTCTTGGAAATCAAGCTCCCTGATTTGCTGTGTTGATATTTGTTGCTCTCTTTTCACTTACTAGGAGCACTTGGGAATATGAGCTTCTGTTTTCAAGTATGATTGCAGAAGGAAAGTTTTATAAGCAAAATTAAGAATTAATAGTCCTGACATTGTAGCCACTACAAAGCCAATAGGTTTCTTTATTTTGATTTAATTTTCCAGTCTTATAGGACATGTATTTATTAATTAGAAAGGATAATTGCAAACAAAAAAAATAGTTACGTGATTTAAGATTAGTAACCGAGTAGTAGACTTATTGAATCACAAAGGGGAACGACTCCTACGGTTGCAGACAACCCATAGAATAAATATTTTTCACAGAAAATTTTCAGTGAAAAAAAAGACAAGAAGATTTGGCAACATCTGGCTTCAGCACTTTGGCAATGTCTGGAATCATTCCAAATTTTTAACCCCAGTGAAACTGCTTTCAGTGTTGGATGTACAGCAAATAATTAATTGGTAACAGCAGTGTATTCTCCTTGCAACAATGAAGAAGGAGTATCATACCCAGGTTTATTCTACTGGCCTTACTAGCTCTAATGAACTACCAGCCTTGACCAGTTGCAAGCAGTTGGAGTGGACTTGTGTTACTTCTGAATAGTCTTTCTTTATTGAAGAAGAGCTCCCAGGCAATAGTTAACTGGTGCTTTTCTACACTGAGAGTTTTTTACTGTGACACTATAATCAAGCTTTATTTTGTCATCCCTTTCAGCCAGCAAACTGGCAATAACATAGAAATGTGCCTCGCTCTGCTGAGGACTGTGGCAAATGGAGATCTGGCCATTTAGGATGGTAGTGAATTCACAACTAGCTTTCTAGAAGTTTCATCATTAGTGATAAAAGCTGTATCATTTCTTGTATGCCTTCTAGTACATAAACTGGCCTTAGCTACACCAGCTGACCAGTTATGTCCATGGGGACCTTTGAGTTTGACCCTTCATAAGAACATGAGATGAGAGTGCTTTTAGTCTTTTTCTTAAAGAGAAGCGATTCGGTGTGCTAATGGTCGGTGATTTCTTTTGCCATTGCTTCCAGTTATCTGCAGAACAAATGGAACAATTTGTTTAGTATTTCATTAGATGAGAATACCAAGCAAGCAAGATTATTTTGAATCATGAGATTGTCTCTAATCAACCTTATAGCATGCTGTTTATTGCTGTGAAGCCTACTCATGCTGGTTTTAAAGGAGAAGCTTGAATATTAAGTGGTTGCATGAAATTTCAAATACCAGGCAGTGCAATAGACTGCTGTTATATTACATTCGCCAAGTCTGGTCTGTTTGCACAGTGGAGACACGTAGAAGGTAAATTAATGTCTACATTCTGAAATATGCCCATTATATTCATATTTTAAGGAAAAAGAGAACTCCAGAAGCTCTGTTAAATGAAAGCTGCTACATCATCTTTGAGAAAAGAACCCAAACCTGATGTTTTTATTAGTCCAAGCAGTGAGTCAGAAGCAGTCAGTGCTATCCATTTCTACAATCATTGTTCGTAATCAACACATCAACTTGAAAGAACACGTATTTGCAAGCCAGAAGGTCACCAAATTATCTCCAGCTGTCTCAATTCTGCCACTGTCCTAAATGTCTTTTGTGTGAGCTCTTTGATCGGAATCTGTTCTTGTGGCATTTAAAAGCACAAGTCACACAGAAGTTTATTCATACATGTATTGCTGCATCTATTTGTAGAAGTTGTGGCAATCGGTGACGGGATGTTGGTGTTTCTCATTTGGAAGTGCTGCAGGGATCTGCAGCTGCCTGAGATCTTCAGCCATACTTAAACTTTTTAAACTGAATTCACTAATGGAATTCCCTCTTCAACTTTCACGTCTTTACTTGTAGCATTGAAGAAAGATCTGCCCCTTTTAACTTAGTAAGTCCATGTGAGGAGCAGTTTTGAGGCAACAGAGCTCAAAATTATAGTTCTGCTATTGTCTTCCAAACAGATGTAGCTTGCATCAAGACCCAGATCCCTAAAAACACCTGACAACGCTTGTTACCAGAGAGAAAAAAACACTTTGAAGAGCTGCTGGCTTTGCAGTGCCACTAAAAGCAGAGTGTATCTACTCTTCTATCTCTGTAAGGATATGCAGACTCACAGTTCTCATCTCATTGCTTCTGGATACCTAACGTCTCATATTTGCAAATTCCATTTTTCTGATATGTCAGAAGAATGTAATTTTGGTGTTTTTCATTGGAATCACTGTTTACCTAAAATACAGAAACTTGGAGTTCTGCAGCAAAGCCCTAGATTATGTGTTCAGCTGTCAGGGATGTCCTAGCACATTCTAAGCCAAATGCTAAATCTTGGTCTAATTCTCAATCTTCTGATCCTTGCTCCAACTTCAGGAATATTATTCTGCAATGACAGTACACTGTATTTCAGGGCAAAGTAAATTAGGACATAACTTGTCAAGGATATTGGTTTGACCGTAAACATCTTTGTCTTTGGATCAAAATAGAAAATGCTTTTTATTGCAAGATAGTCTACCTGCTGTACCACAAGTGAAAACAGAAGTTAATCCTTGGAAATACATTTCTATACAGTCATATGGGTACTTGGTCAAGAGAATTATGTCCTTGCAAAGCAAAGATGTGTATCATACTAGGGTATCTGTGGGTTAATAGAATAGCAAGTCATGCTAAGAAGCTGTAATATGTCCTGAATCCTGTAGCTACAAAACAGGTATGGAAAAATAATCTCAAAGACTTCAGTTTTTTCATAATGAGTGAGCAATTCTTCTGTCCCATATTTTATAAGTAAGAGCAGTGAAGTCTAGGGTCTCTGCACAGATGTTAGCACCCACAATTATAGAGGAATTTATCTTGGGCATTAGTATTTACTTCTCTGTGAGGTTACTGGTGAAAATATGAGGCCACACCAGTTTCACAGATACATGGATTATGTCTGTGGTTCTAAACAGAAAGTCTAGTTTAGAAAAATACCGTGTTATAATGAAAGGCTGCTGACACAAAATAACCTGAAAATGAATGTTCCTACCCTTGCATAGTTCTAGTAGAAATACACAAACACACACGAATAGTAAGTAAACAAACTAAACTTTATAGATTCTTCATGACTCACTGACACCGAGTTCAGTCAGACTCAATGCGAGGCTGGATTTCCCATGTGTGGATTTGAAGTTAAGACCAAGGCCTAAAGGACCACATAAACATGGAGACCTGAGTGAATGAAAGTGAAATTGGGGAACACATTTGTAAGAATAATGATTTGCTCATAAATAGTTATGAAGAAAAGAGGGTAAATTATTTAATGAGAACAAAAGCAGTGAGTTGTTTTGTTTGTTGTAACAAACTATGTCATCTATAAGGGTTCTCTATGACTTTAATATTTATTCAACTGCTGTATTTTGTGAAAAATGCTTGATAATTTCATTAAAGCAATATTATATCATTGCAAATTTATGAAAATGGACTTTCTCTTAGAAATAAAAGGGTACTTTTCTTTCTTCCAGAAAAAAAAAAGGTGCTATCTGGTTAAAACTTGGAGGGGCAGTTACTAAAAATTAAAAAACTGTTGAGTGAAAGTAGCGTAGTTTAGTTTTCTGTTTTGTAGAGCCGCAAGTTTTCCTGGCACAACAGGCCATTTACTTCAGTCTGATACTTACTATTTATTTCTTTACTTGTACTAATCTAATGAAGGTAGAAAATGACTCCTGTTCTCCTTCTTAAAGAAGTTAAACTTTTGCTTTATTTCTGTGGGCATTTTACATGTGCTTATATTATTCATACACTTCTACATGTGAGTGCCATTGCACACCTTTCAACAGCACTTTCTTATGGTTTATGATTTTATACATCCTAAATACAATACCTGATAATTCAGACACTAAAAGTATTAAGAAATTAATTATTTGTAATAATTTTCAAAAGGCATAGCTCTGTGTTTGTGGTACTGCCCAAAGGGCTGCAGTGCCCTTCCCCTGCCTCTGCCACTTGCTCTTCCTGCTCTTTCTGTGATGCGGCGAAACAGTGAATTGGATCAGACAACTGACCAGCAAAAGCAACCCAGCAAAAAAGAGATTGGTTTCCACCAGCAATTCTCAGGTCTGGCTCACTTTCTTAGGGCTAGTTTTGGCAGAAGAGAAAGGAGGGAGCAGAACAAGGAGAGCAGACCAACCCTTTCCATCACAGCAGATTTATGCTAGACTGGCTTGATAGCATAACTATAGAGAAAGAAGCTTATACATGCACAGTCTTCTCAGGTCTCTGCTATTTTAGGGTCAAGCTTCCATTGGAATCTGTGCCTGCTTTGGCCCTTGAATTTGGGATGAAGTAGTTGTTGGTTTCTAAAACTTTTTATCCAAGTCAACGGCTGTAGTTCTGAGTGTGTGAATTTTATATAGCTCCCTTTTCAGTAATATCAAGTGCTTCCTAATCCTTCTCTTCCTATGACCCAGCAATATATTTTCTTCCTGTTTCACAAATGGAAATGCAACTCTAGGGAGACTATTTGGTTTACTAAAGTTCCCAGAAGTGAAGCAGAGAATTTTATGAGTCCAAAATTAAGCTAATACCCTCACTTGTGAATCCAGCTCATACCTAGATAGGGCCTGTTTACTTGTCCTTGATTGTCACTCATTTCACAAACATTTGCCCACCGACACAATTTGAAGGCACATCAGTAGAAATCTCTTGGAGTCACTGAGATTATTATAGGGTAGATTTCTAAAAGTTGACCTCAGCATTTCTGCCTTCTTGAATCCTATCACAATTGTGCCTTTGATTTAGCTCAAAGCCTACATATTCAGACTAAATGTAATTTGAGTTCTATGTTGCTTCATTGGCTTTTCTTTACTGCTATTAAGTGTATGGAGCCTGGGAAGACAGATATATCTTGTTACTCAACGAAATGTTGAATGCAACTTAACCTGATTGTATCACAGGCAATTAGAGTCTCCAGAAGTTGTGGTTTACATTTAAAAGTCTATAATGAAATCTAAAAAAGGAATAACAAATTAGCACTTCCTAATCTGCAACGGATAATAATTTACACAACTAAGTATTGTGGACATATTTATGAAAATACACCTGCTCACAGATAGATATTTACACTATATTTTCTACACAGAAGAAACCCTCCTTAATTTCATATGTGTTTTCTGTATAATAATAAATCTCTTTTCATTTGAACTTTCAGTCGACGCTGGCGTCGCTGGAATCGATTTAATCGAAGAAAATGTAGAGCTGCAGTAAAATCTGTCACATTTTATTGGCTTGTTATTGTCTTGGTCTTTCTGAACACATTAACTATCTCATCGGAACATTATAATCAACCTGACTGGCTGACCCAGATCCAAGGTACAATCAAAAATTATTTTTCCTGTTTTTGACTGTGGATACTTGCAGTCTATCAGTGCCTACTTTTGTACTTTGCCATTTTGTTGTTGTTTGCTGTCCTGACGGATATTCAGCCCAGCCAGAGGGAGATACAAGAAATGACTGAGTGTATTTCATTTCCACATCTGTAACGCAGCTTAATGGCATACCAGCAAAAAACTGACAATGCTAAATTTCAAATACCTGTACTTTTATTGTTATACCACCCTTGAAAGATGAGGAAGGAAATGGTAACTGGCAGAGCAGAACATGCTGTGGGCTGTGTTCCTTAAGTTACAGTGTGGACTCAAGCTGTGAGTTCAGCAGCCATGAACTGCACAATGGATTGGAAAGATGAATAGTTTATAGGTGGCAGGAAGCTTTACGTCCTTGTGTAATTTTTGCCACTTTGGCATCAAATATAGTCCAACTTTAAAAACCAGTAATTTCTTCCTAAGCAAAAGGCTGCAAACTAAGATAGAAAGTAGAGTACTAATATGTTAAAACAAAAACGGAATATATGAGACAATTATTTATTTTTTTTTAATATTTTGTTCCAGATATCGCAAATAAAGTTCTTCTGGCTTTATTCACCTGTGAAATGTTAATAAAGATGTACAGCTTGGGCCTACAGGCTTATTTTGTTTCTCTTTTTAACCGCTTTGATTGCTTCGTTGTTTGTGGTGGCATTGTTGAAACCATTTTGGTGGAGTTGGAAATTATGTCACCCCTTGGAATTTCAGTGTTTCGCTGTGTTCGTCTCCTGCGTATTTTTAAAGTAACAAGGTAAGATGAACTAATACTGCTAACTTTACGGATAGCTGAAGGGTGATCTGCAATTCTTTTGTAATACTTCATCATGCTCTGCTCTTTTACTGTTTTGTTTGGAGTTTTTTTGGTGTGTGTTAACACACGCATTTTAATTTATAGGCACTGGGCATCCCTGAGCAACTTGGTAGCATCCTTGTTAAACTCAATGAAGTCCATTGCTTCACTGTTGCTTCTGCTTTTCCTCTTCATCATAATCTTCTCGTTGCTTGGAATGCAGCTGTTTGGAGGCAAATTTAATTTTGATGAAACTCAAACAAAACGGAGCACCTTCGATAATTTTCCACAAGCTCTTTTAACTGTATTCCAGGTAACTTTCTTTCATCCCGTATGAAACATTTTACCTTTGATCAACAAAACTGTTTAAGTGATCATGTTGCCTGAAAATAAAATCACAAATACTATTTATTCAGTTTACTTTAAATAGCATTCTGTTCATTAAATTCAGTACTCTGGTAACTCTGCACCATTTGTACCATTTGTTTCATGTCTTATTTGATCTATCTATGCAACATAGCTGTCATATTACTTCACAAAATTAAATCTTCTCTGTCCATCAAATACGTAACAAGAAAAAGAGATGGAGTGTTATTTTTACTTTAATCAAATTGTTTTTCTTCAACTTCATTGACTATATAAAAGTTCAGCAGTTCCCAAACAGTTCCCAAGCATTGTAAGAGTGCATAGTTGTGTATGGGTCATATCACTTACTATTATATAAAAATAACTATGAATTTCTTTAAAGAGATGTTGCCAGGTTTATTAAATTTTAAAGCAAATTATCTTTTACTTGTGAAAAGATAGGTCCATATTTACAGCTTAATTTTCACTATTTTATGATCTTTTTTTCCATTTTTTTCCAATTTGGATACTGGAATTAGGCTAATTGTTTTTGCCTTTCTAGCCATTTGCACATTTAGCTTTGCACATTACCTAAATGTTTGATTTCAGACTTTGTAGGTGAGTGTTTAAAGCTGACCCTGCAAGACTCAACTTTGTGTCAACTTCCTTTTTCTTTGGTAGAAGTGAAACTTGATTGCCAAAAGCAAGCAAAAGATCTTTAACGTAAGGAAATCTTAATGAGAAATTTCCTTGAGAGGAAAAGTGTCCACATTTGACCTGACATTGCCCCTTTAAAAAGGCTGTACTTTCAAACTCAGCTGAGTTGGATTTTATTAAGATTTTAGGCTGCCTCATTTTCAAAGGAATGAGGCTTCCTTCAGTTGGGTACTCAGCAACTACGAAAAAAAGCTTGAAAAGTTTAGCTCTCCAAAGATGAATTTCAGAAACTGGCATACATATAATTTGCATGAACAACCACCTAATTACTTGGAAAGAGAGTCAATATTACTTGTTTTCTCAGGATAGAACTGATAATTTTTAAGAAGTTACTTAGAAATATAGAAAGTGCCCCTATAACCTGCATTGTAATACTCAGGATTTTTGTTGTAGCCACTATTTAAGAAAAAGAAAAGAAAAAAGTGAGAACCTTAAAACACATACTAACTTGATTTTCAAGAGTGATGAACGTTTCCAGGCATTACTACATATGTAGCATTACTGAAAATCAGGGCTTTAACTTTTGCATGCCAAAAGCAATAAAATTATAGGCTTTTATTATTATTATTTTTGTCTTTGAAGTTCAATGAGGTAAATGGGTAGCATAGAATAAAAACTTGTAGAGTCACACCAAAGCTTTTAGGAGATGCTTATTTAAATGGGAATTTAAAAAAAAATGCATGAAAAGGTTATGCTATTGCTTTGTGTATACAGAAGGTTAGCTTTATTTTGTACTGTGGTCAGAGAAAACAGATTTCTCTGTTGCTGTTTTTGATGTTGAGTTACTTATAATATCTCTTCTTCTTAGATTCTAACAGGTGAAGACTGGAATGCTGTTATGTATGATGGCATAATGGCATATGGTGGCCCATCATCATCAGGCATGATAGTCTGTATATATTTCATTATCCTCTTCATCTGTGGCAACTGTATCCTTTGCAGTCACTGGAAACTTCTCTAAATGGGACTGTGTGCCAGAGGCATACACAAGATTTCTCTGGGAGGGAGTTAAATTGCAATGGACATGCCAGCGCTTTCTGCATGTGCAGAAATAGTCCTTTAACTAGACTTTTCTTTGAACAGACTTGTCCTTGACAGGACAAGGGGCAACGGTTTTAAATTGGAAGAGAAGAGATTTAGATTAGATACCAGAAAGAAATTCTTTACTGTGAGGGTGGTGAGACACTGGAACATGTTGCCCAGGGAGGTTGTGGCTGCCCCATCCCTGGAAATGTTCAAGGCCAGGCTGGATGGGGCTCTGAGCAACCTGCTCTAGTGGGAGGTGTCCCTGCCCATGGCAGGGAGGTTGGAAATCGATGATCTTTAAGGTGCCTTCCAACTCTAACCTTTCTATGATTCTATGATTTTTATGAACACCCGCTCCCTAATGAATGAGACTCCAGTGAATTTGGGGTCCATCTCCAACCACCACAGTGGCAAAAACCAGAGAATTTTTTTGTTCTTCCTTCAGTGGAAAACAGCCTTATTCTGCGTGCTTGTCTGTTTGACATCTCTCCTTCTGAAAATGCATGGATGTAGTCTGAATCTCTACGGCAGTTATTTCCCATTCATCCCTTTGACGCTCGATATAGCCCTGTTAATTCTGACACACACTGACAGTGGAGCCAGTGATCCATTGTATAGTGCAGGGACCAGATGAGAGAAATCTGCATGGAGAAATGTTGAGTCAGTTAGGATTAAGTCTGCTGAAGCGTTCCCCTTCCCTGCCTTCAGTGTACTGGAAATAATTCCTTGGCCCCATGTAGCAACAGAAACTAGAGTCATTCTCAGAAGTTCTTAAAAGGTCAGAAGGTGATAAAAGGGCAAAACCATCCTATTTTCTGTACTATACAGTACTTGTATCAGTATTTGTACCTAACTGATATGGACTGAAGTAAAGAATTTGATAGATATTGTTGTAGACACAAAAGACAGTGTATTATAAAAATTAATTTTTCAAAATGCCTGAACAGTCTTCAGTTTTAATAGGAAGTGTTTCATATTTGAAACTTGCTCTGGCTTGCATAAAGTTGAATTTCACTTATTTAAAAAAATATGTCAAGTATTCTGCTATTTTAAAATCAGTGACCCTAATGGATCTCTGCTCATTTTACACCGAGTATTTATCTCACCCATTAAATGAGTGTTATTTGCACTACACTCCAGCATCACAGGTCTCTACGCTGTAGGTTGGGAACATGCGTTTTATATCTCTCACATTGTCAGTGTTTATGCTGATAATAAACCAAACCAGTATCATAAGGCATAATGTCCTTAAAATTATTTGAAACAGATATCTTGCTAAATGTCTTCTTGGCCATTGCTGTGGATAACTTGGCAGATGCTGAAAGTCTAAATACAGCTCAGAAAGAAGAAGCTGAAGAAAAAGAAAGGAAAAAGAATGCGAGGTAAAATAGCACAGGCATGTTGAATAAGCAGGAGAGGGAAGGAGGGGAGGGTACCGAATTCTTTCATAAGGATTTTCTTTACCATCTTCGAAATTTATTTGAGTCGGGGAAAAAAATGAAAGAGTTTACCTAGACATTAAAACAAGACCCAATTAGTATGATTTTAGATAAAAGTTGGGTAGTAATTGGGAAAATGGGGTGAATTAAGGACATAATGATAAGCCAGTAGATATTTAAACATTGCAATGGTAGGATTTATTGTGCAATTAGAACAAGAATGTAGCTGTTGTTGCCAATGCACAACTCCCTGTGGAGTCAGATCTCTAAGCCTTATATAGACAAGAAGAAAACCTTCCTTTGAAATCAGTGCAGGCCTATTGAAGTCAATGCAAATTGTTTGTATGAGTCCAAGGGAACATTTTATCCCTCTAGAAAGGAGTAATGATTATGCATTGAATTTTTTAGGGATTAGCTTCTGGAATTATATTCAAAATTATCATCTTCTAAATGGATCATTGCATTCAAATGCGATAGATTTTATTGCTCTGACACCTGCAGCTCTGTAATTCATTTAAGTATTTCACTCTATGGTTTTTAGGTATGCGCTCTTAACTTTTCATAAAATGCATACAGTTCACTTAAAATCTTCTGTCTTTATATGATGTGCTTTGTAATTGTTGTTGTATTGTTTTGTAGAAAAGAGAGTCTGGAAAACAAGAAAAGTGAAAAGTCAGAAGGTGACCAAAAGAAGCCCAAGGATAGTAAGGTGTTTATTCTA
The DNA here is from genome assembly GCA_033628505.1 of Tringa tobata. Taxonomy (NCBI): domain Eukaryota; kingdom Metazoa; phylum Chordata; class Aves; order Charadriiformes; family Scolopacidae; genus Tringa; species Tringa tobata. The sequence goes on from JAHREE010000233.1 coordinate 247,994, forward strand.
AAAATGATGTCCTTTCTAAGAAGCAGTTTTATTAATTTTGCTAGGGAGTACTTTTCAAGACTACTGTGCATTGTACAATTTCTTTTATGAACCTATCATCCCTACATTTTTTCCCAGGCAAAGGAAACTCAGTTCTCATGCTTTGCATCCTCACAGAATCTTTTAACCCAGAAAAACCTTTTGGTTTCAGGATATCCTGAGAAGGGAAGCTCTTAGAGCATGAAATAGTTAATGGTAGAAAATTTTGGTGTTACTTTAGGATCCCTGTGGTTATTTTGCCTGATAAATCCAATGGAAGAGGTTAGTGAATGATAAACTTTTAGTAGCATGTTCAAACATTCTTGGTAGTTTTTACCAAAGCCTGTCGGTTATTCCCATTGTGATCTACATGGCCAGAAGAACATGGATACTATAGAAAAATCATCTTTAAAAAATATGTATTAAACTGTCAGCTCTCCTCTGTTCTCAGAGTTTCCCCATTTCATAAAACTAAGCATAGGGACTTCCCTGACTTCAGAGACTTATTTGGTTTGCTTTCTGTCAAACTTTATACTCCACACTATATTTAAATTTCTTTTTCTTCTTGTGCATCCCCTTTATTGCCATAGGTGACAATTACTGATTATGGAGAAGGAGAGGATGAGGATAAAGATCCCTATCCACCCTGTGATGTACCAGGTATGCAAATACCAGCCAGGAGACAAACACATTTAAGTTTGTTTGCTAAAATATCTTAAACTTGCTCCTGCTGAACAAGAATGAATTCCTTTGAAGTTGGTGAAGATGTGCTCTGTTACCAATGGATAAACGGGCCTGTAAGCTGCTGAGTATTACTTTTTCCTGTAGCTTCCTAGACAGTGCAAACGGCATATGAGAGTTAGTACTGTGAGGCTGAAGACTGCTGTGGCAATACTATCTGGATATGAGAGTAAATTCTAAATTTCTCTCAAATGTTTGGCAAAAAAGGACATTACGGAGCCAATGATGTTCGATCACTTTTGTCTTAATTTCTTCCAATCCAGTGAACACAGTAAACTAAAATTCAGTTCTGTCTGACTGTCTGGATGCCCGTTACAGAAATCTGCCCTACCTTTTGGGCAGTCAGTGCTCAACCACTGCACAGAGCTCAGCTCCTCTACAGCACAGCTTAGGACTGGACTCTGACGGTCAGGGGCTGAGCTTAAGTGGGGCTCCAGAGCCCGTGTGTAGGGGGTGTTAGTGGAGACCCTAAATCAGACTGTCAGGGCCAGTAAAACCTATTAGTGCACTCAGGGCACTTATGCACACACCCATATATGGACATAATAATGTATATAAGCTTGTGACAACTATATGGATGCTATATATATTGATTAATGAATTTTTTAAAGCCATGCTATGAATGTGTATTTCCTATAAGCCATATGTATTTTAATGCCAGCCATGTGTTTATATCATTGTGAACAAAACCTCAATGTTCTTTATTTTATAGTAAAAAAGTATTTAATTTAAAGTAGGTGAAGATGAAGAAGACGAGGAGGATGAACCAGAGGTACCAGCAGGCCCACGTCCCCGTAGAATATCAGAACTAAATATGAAGGAGAAGATAACACCGATCCCCGAAGGGAGTGCCTTCTTCATTTTCAGCAGCACCAATCCGTAAATATAATTTTGAAAAATACTGGTTTAGTCCATGAAGGTTTAGCAGCGAAGCACAGGCCTCCTTCCAGTAGGGTTAGGAATAGAATTCCAGTATCTTCAACAGGAGAGAGATTGGCTAAAATTTTCTGAATGACTTGTTAAATGAAAAGAATTTGATAAATATATTAATTTGCTCCCCACTGTTTTTGCATACAGTCTGTCAAGTCTGCACGTGCCTGAAAAGTACCCTTTAGTATATGTTAGCTATTTAGTATGTTAGTCACTGGATATAAAAGGTGTGATGTAACAGCTGAGAATCTTCTACATAAGATAGATTCCTGGTAACCCTAAGAACCTTTGTGGAGCAATACAGGTGAGGAAGGAGAAGAGAGAATGAGAGGGAGAAAGGATTTATGTATTCCTCTTGTGGTAACAGTATTTTCCCAGATTCAAGCAAACACTGAAGATAAAGGCAAATGATTTCACAAATCAAGAACAGTAATAGTTGGGTTTTGGCAGGAACGGGAATCTTTCACCACTCAGTCTAACTCCAGATCGTTTGAAGTTGTAACAAAGCAAGCTTCAGTAATCAATATAAGTCTGATTTTTGGATGATTGTTGGATGGAAGTGAACAAGTGAACTAAATTCCATTCCTACAGACTGAACATAGCTGTTAGGTTTATATATAGCAATTTTATGAGCAGTCTTAGAAGGGAATTTAAGAGTTATTTGGCATGGGAGAACACTATCTCCTCAGTGGTAGAGGTCATCACAATTAAGTTTAGAAGATGGTGGTATGATCAAGATACAGTGTTTTGGGTTGTATCTTATGTATAAATTAATGCTACATATTCTCAGGCCATCTTACTTGACTAAGATACACTATACTCAGATCATCTACTTAGTAACGGGAGAACAAATTTTCCCCAATAACCTTCTGATTCTTCAGCAGAATCTAGACAATATTGGTGTTGTTCAGTTACAAATCTGATCCTGCCTTTTTGCCAATTTAATCCCAGACCTGCTCTACCAAGGTTCTCAATAGCATGTGTGATAACTTCAAGCTCAGTGACTCTAAGCATATGTATAGTTTGACTTCATGTTATATGACTGAAACCACTTCAACACCCACTTGTCCTATAATTCTATAAGGTTGAGTCTTAAGTAGCACAATGATATCTGCCACCTGAATCATGTCTCACCATATGAGTGTTTTTATCAGCTTTAATAAGAGTCAAATCAAACTAGGGATCTGAAATGATTTATTATGTAGTGTTAGTCCTTTTGACATTGGCCTCTCTATGTGTGCAGTGGTACAAACAATGGAATTTGTAGTGGCATTTGTAAGCCATTGAAATCCTCTCTCAGATTCCTTTGATAACTGCATCTTCGCTACAGGTGGATTGGGTTTTGAATTTATTTACATTGTTAGGAATCAGAGCAGTAACTTCAGCGTTTGCACTTCTTTTAGCTGCTGATGGTTGCTCTGCTCTGTCATTGTTGACAGAGTAATAGAAAACATTGTATATTAGCCATCTGCTGAATTCTGTTTGCACTCATGGTGTATTTTTTTATCACTTCTTCAGGATTCGAGTGGGATGCCACAGACTCATCAATCACCACATCTTTACCAATCTTATCCTTGTCTTCATCATGCTGAGCAGTGTTTCCCTAGCAGCAGAAGATCCAATTCGCAGCCACTCTTTTCGAAATAATGTAAGTGCTTCTTTTTCATTTGTGAAGATAAATATATCCTCATGGGATAACAATCCTCTGGAACTGGTGCCTGGTTTTTAATTTTCAAGTTAAGAAGCTTTCCTTTTCCTCTTTCAAGTCATACCTTTATGGGTTTTTTTGCTTTAAAACCCATAAATCTTTAAAGACAAGTAACTTTATTGATGGAACATCACAGGTATTAGAAACATTTATTATGTACATAATGTTTTTCTTTTGTTCTCTATCAATATATTGTAAAAAATATGCTCAAGCTGAGCATAATCTTCATAATTTTCATATTTTTTCATAATTTTCAGCTGTTGGACCTGATACACATTTCCTGAATCACTCTTAGGGCCTCTCGGTGTTTGACACTGATTTAAAAATACCAGTTAAAATTATCATTGCTTATAACATGTTTGGGAATAGACTCTGACCTGTCCTCTCTTCTCTTTCATTATATGATCTTGGGTAACTAAAAGTATCGCTCTGTTAGTGAGTTTATACATTTGTAAAGGATACTACCTTTTCCTTCAAAGAAGTAAGTGTGGCCACACTAATGAGTTTGAGTACCACCTCATTGGACCTGAAGATCTTTGGATTCCTGATTGGCCAGATCAAAAACTAAACTAGTTTCACTTTTTTCTAAATTCACATGTAAGATGAGCATGCCCAGCTCTTGCCTTGATTCACAGTCAAATGCCATTTCAGCCTATATACAAACCCGAAAATTTGGAAGTGTCCTTGCATCTTTTTTTAGTTATACTTGGAGAAACAAAATATTTGTAAGAATATTCATTTCAGAAATGTCTCTATTATTCAATAAAAGTGTAGTTTATGTGGTAAGTAAACAACTGTGTTGCCCTAAAACATATTCCTAAATCCCCCATTTTAAGTTCTTAATAAAGTTGAAGACTTGCCTGTTACTCAGATGCCCAATTATTAGACAGAGAAACAAAAATAAATTCACTGTCATGACAACTAATGTTTGTCTTACACTTGGTGCACTTGTATTAGCGGTGAAGCAAGCCTCTCATGTTATTGTGATCTGTGCGTGCTTCAGGTTAGGTAAGAAATAGCTGAGATGATGCAACTTGGTAATAGTCTGTGGGGATTTTTGGGATACTTTGACAGAACTCCCAGGCCTCTCCTGTCTAAGATATAAATTGATCTGTAGAGATTGCCATGGAGTTAGAGAAACTCTTCTACCTCTTACAGGAAAGGTGGGCCTACTAGGTCAGTATGGGTTGTATGCCTCTAGTTCTGCCTAATGTAGATGCAACCACTGAAAGTCCTCTTTTGGCTTGAGACATTCTCTGAATATTGTTTCAGTAAAAAACAAAAAGCTAGAACTTTCTTCAAAGGTAAAAAGAGGTCAAAGCACGAAGGCACAGTAGAGCTGTGTGCTTCCCGTATCTATAAAACTGGACAAGTGCAATCTTATGAATAAATCACACTAATGGATAAGAAAAAGATAGGTGATGGGCAATACTGAAATTGTTATCGTAGAAATGGTTTGAAGGGCAGATAATTGTTTTTGTAATAGAGGAGTACTAGGAAAATATAACTGGAGAGTGGTGGTAACTAAAATCCGATTTGGGACACAGACAAAACATGTGAGTGATTTCAGGAAGGTATTGCCCTCTTGTTGTAAATATTCACAAATGCACCAATCCTGCATATTTTTCTTTTTACTACTTTGAATGATCATGTTCCTTCAACCAGCCAGCTCATCAAGGGAATGAATGTTTACAAACTGGAATGCCTTTAAATATTTTCTTTCAACTCTGGAATGAATTCCTTAGTGATTAATCTTTGTTACATGGCTTTAATATTTCCCTATTTTTTCAGCCACAACAAGGGACAGAAGGATGTGATCTTCAACTGAACATGGGGAAAAAATTATTTCCTTTCTATGATCTAATAGGAATACTTTCTTTGTGCGTTGTCTCTTTATTATATTTCTCCTTCCCATTTAATTAGTTGCTGAACCACAGGAAACATGTTTCTGTGCACAACTGTTTGCTAGCTGGATTTCTGGATACTTGAATCTAAACCAGTACACTACTGCAGTGCATGTCCATCACTAAATTAGGTGCTGGTGATATGGCCACCTTGAAAGGGTGAAATCTTGGTTGTACTGAGATACATGGCAGTTTTCCTCTAGACAACATAGAGATCAATATCACATCCACAATCTTTTGAAAAGTTTGCATATCACTGTGCAACTGTTGTGGGTTCTTTTAAATTTCCTACAAATAGATTACTGCTTTATCTTCCACATTCAAGGAAAGAGCTGTAGTGCCGATTTTAAGTAATTTAGTTATTCATTAATTTCCTTTGTGACATTCTAGCCCAGTCTATAGAGGAACGATATAATATAGCAGAATGTAGAATGATGTGCAATCTAGAAGCATCCTTTGAAGTTTTGTTTTTTGATGAAATGCTTTGGTGGAAAAAAAAAAGAAAAAGAAAAAGACAAGACTTATGATGAATAAGCGTTTATTCTTTGTGTGAGAGTGTATATCTGATAAAAGCTGAAGAAAGTACCTGTGAAAGCTGGTAGAGGAAAGTCTGAATTGAAAGAAAGTGTTGCCTACTGGGTCCTTTAACTCTTAACTCTTTAGTAATGAAATCTAATATCTAAGCACAGTGGTGTCTGATAAATTTTAAGTAAATAAAAATGATTGCATAATAGCCGGATTTTTAAACTACATTGTCTAAATTCCACATTTACCTGCTTAGACTAATTCAGGTATTGTTGTGCATGTGGTCTAAACTGTAAAAATTTATTAACAGATGGATTTCTTACTGTGGCACATATTATACCTTGCAGATACTTGGTTACTTTGACTATGCTTTCACAGCCATCTTTACTGTTGAAATCCTGTTAAAGGTAATGCATTGTTAATTGATCCTTGTTAGCTCAAAAGCAGCTTTAGCAATAATGTTTGTAACTTTTTGTTTACCTTCCAGATCCTAGGGTATGCAGATTATGTCTTCACTAGTATGTTTACATTTGAGATCATTTTGAAGGTAACAGGTTTTTAAAGGAAGCTTGTTTAAAAGGATTTTCCTTGTGTGTCACCTGCCAAGAAAAGGCACTTGAAGTGTTCTTCGCCTTTTCTCTAAGCGATCAAAGCTAAACTTTTTTTAAACCAGAGGATTTTTTTATTTGACAGTTCCTCATAGTTTTGATTGGTTATTTTTTACCATTGGATGCATGAAGAAGCTGATTTTTTTATCATTACATCAATTTAATGATTCATTTTTTACCCTTTTTAAACTTACAGTTCTCAGAAAAGGGAAAAATAATTCACTGCGCATGAGCTTTTCCTTCTCCTTGCTCTGGCATTTCCAAAAGAGATAATCGGTCTTTTAAGGAGGGAGCATGTAATTTCTCATTTCTTTTGCTGAACTATATTCATGGAGCTAAAATAGTAGATAACTATTTTCTTGCAATAGGACTTGCAAGATATCTTGCATTTATCTCTCTATATACTAAGATACTTTGCATTTATCTTGGGCATACATTTAAATACACAGAAAGGCATAATTATGCTTGCTTAAATGTATTACCCATGCATGAGTCAAAAATTGGCATTTTAATGTATGGTTTGTGTACTGATTATTAAGAATATCCATTGGGGTTACTCAAATTTTAGACCATATAACTGAAGATTAGGTTCATGTGTAAGAAAATGCTGAACAGAAAATCAGAATTTTTGGTGGAAATTTGCAAAATATTTTTTCAGAAATTTACACGTGATTCCTATAGGTTTCATGCTGTGTATATTCACCATGAGTTTTTGGTTGAGTAACCCTGCTGTATACACTTACAAATTTCTGGTACACTAAGAATCTGTACATAAACTTTGCATTTCCAGTTGAGGATTAAGCTTAACAAAATCTCTTCTCCCAGCTTTTGCTCATATTGCTGTGCATACTCTTCACAATGCAATTTGATTAATACTAATTGATGCAATATTTGGGCTGTTTACAAGATATGCTGTACTGTAAGTAGTAGACTATTTTTATGCTTGCAAATATTTTCCCAGACTTATGTTTATCCCCCAATTTCTCATTTTCAGCAGTGAGAAGCTTGCTATAGAACTGATTAATCTTATAACATTTGTAGCATTCTCAAATAAATATCCATTTTTTCCACTGCTAGAGGAAGGCCAAACTACAGGAAAGAACAAAGCACTGAAAAGAACTGTAGCATTAGATCAAGCTAGTTCCCAACTCTTAATTTGAGAAGCCATACAAAATATGTTACCACCGTTTCTGCGTAAGAAGAGAGTCTGAAAATTTCCACATGCTCTGAACAGCAGGTTGTATAGCCCCTGCAGTTCCAACTGTGTTTTTGTAGGTGAAAGAGGAACTATAAAACATGACATAGAGAGGCATATCTGGATGTATTAAGAAAATCAACATTCCTACTAACTGCAAATGTTCTGGCACTGTGCAACTGGAGTTACTCAAAGGCAGCAGAAATCACTAGAACTTGGGCTGCTGAAATCTGGCATTGTAAAATACTACAAAGGAACAAGAAGGCCCATCGTAGCCAAAAATGTTGATGCTCCTGACTCCACCTTCTCCAGGAAGCTCTGCCATGCAGTACACTCACATGTATTTAAGAAGAAAAGTAAATTGTACCATAAAAAGTGTAATGGACAAACAGAACATGACACACATATACAGTGCCTGCTTTACTAACACGTCTCAGACATTGGCTTTGCTTGCTTATGGCTGGAGTCCTCCACATCTTCTGTGCTGAGTTTTGCGCTGTGCTTTCCACAGTATCTGTTGTTCAGAAGCTGCGTGTGTTCTGCAAGGAGTAAATTCAAGACTAGACCTGCAGTAACAATAGCATTCCTTAGTTTCCAGGCAAAAAATATATGAAACTGAAGTTAAGATAACCATAGACAATATTATCAGCTGCAGCAAAGAAACTCGTCCAAAAAACATGCATTAAACCAGAATAACTCTTAGCATGTGGAGAGTTTCTCTGTGCTCTATTTTATTGACTGCTCTGGAGACGTGAGGATTTCCCCATTGTATGGTGTTGAGTATATGAATGAGGGTATGAATAATGGAAACACCAAACATCAGTTTAAGGCATTCAAGAATTCTCTTCTGTAACTCTACATGGTGCTCAACTACAGTTTACCATCCTGTTTGCAGTGCTTGGGAAACATGAAAGCATCAGAGCAAAAGTCAGGTTAGAGCCTTGTGCTTTTAACCTCACCCCAGCTGTGCTTACCCCACACCATTTAAACCAGTACCCACTGGTGTGGAATTGAAGGCAGGCGGAAAAGAGCAGCACTGGTGGTGCCCCAGGTGCTCAGCTCAGAGAGTGTCCTGCAGTATCTGTTCCACTGAAGGCTGTGTGATAAGATAGAAAGATTTGCTGTAGTTTGTCAAATGTTTCCCCTGAGTTTTGTAGGGATTGAAATATGAGTCTCAGTCTAAAGATGGGGAGACCCGTATTCACCGGTATTTTCATGTCAGTATATCCTTACCTACCTTATCTGAAGCTTTGTGTGCTGCTAACTGATAACATACTACAGTGTGAATGTGTATTTGTAGATAGATGTAAGTTTGATATTCAAGGTTGTTTTAGTGTTCAGCTCTCACTGACTTTAAGTAGAGCTGTAAGTGAAAAGAGCTAGGAGTTTATCGGACATTTTATAATGTAGTTCCATTACTTCTCTCATGTCATGGCAAGATTAAAGCTTTAGGATTTTTATTCTTCTAGTTTTGAGGAGCATTTAGTATTTGGATCATGACAAAAGAAAGTTTAACGTGAGAATAAGGAGAGAAGGGCTTCCAAGAAAAATGCATCTTTTATAGTTTGCATTCCTTTGCAGATTTCACTGATGCTGATGGTTTTTCATGCAAAAAGCCTGCAAATTTGTGCACACAAGTAGTGACGCAGTAGATTGTGAGATGCCCATTAACAGTTGGTAGTTCTTTTCTACATTGTGGAACAGTCTTGAAAGATGCAATAGTCTGCTGCAAGAGGAAAGGAAATAAAAATCTTTACACGCCATCTTGAGCAACAGAACAGAAAATAATGGGTTTAAAATTCACAGTCAGTATCAGATGTTCTCTGGCTGGCATTGAGGTTTCTTACCTGTGGAAAACAATAGTAGCTGAGAGTATTTCAAGAGGACCTTAGAGCTGAAGAAATTAGAATTCATTTGCCTGAACTAGCTACTAGGTATTTTTCAAAGGTATCCTTATTTTAATTTCAAGTTTAGTTTCAGTGTTTCAGTCTTAATCCATAACTATGGAAAAAGCCATGCAAAGTTCTACTCAAGTGCAGATTCTGGGCTTCTTATGGTTTAACTGGATTCCTCTGTGCATTTTTTAACTGGTACTTACTCTCAGTTATGATAAGGGTCTAATTCATAGATTCAGGAGCCAAATTCAGCTTTGTGATACCTGAGAACATCTGCCCAGATTCTGTCTGCAGCCATAATTAATAGTCTCTATCACTGGCTCCTAATGAAACCTGCAGATGATGCATGCAGGTTCTTTCACAAGATACCCTTTGTGTGCTGCTCTCATCTCAATCTAGGCACAGAAAGCCAAAAATTAAGGGAAATTCCAATAGCAAGAGCAATGTTTGATATTCCTCACAGACCAGCAAAACTCAGGGACCCTTGTCCACACACAATACAGAACAATCTATGGGTTGTTCCACGTTATTCCAAGGTACCACGTATGATCGTAACATGTCTCCTGTGAGCCAAAGGCCAATAGGAGTGTAATGCTGCCTTCTGACAGCCTTATGCTGGTTCTGTACCAGATTTGACTCTCAGGTTTTTGCAATACACTTTGAGCTCTTTCAATTCTCAAGACAGTATGAATGATTAGGAGTCAGAATCTGGACCTTACTGTTTACTAAGCATGGAAATTTTATGGTTCTTATAGTAATTTTTCTAACAAAGGCCCAATCAATTCAGTGTAATCAGCTCAGCCTAATCAGTTCTTACACAAAATATAACATTTGTTAACATCAGAAGCAATTAACACATTTACTGGTGTTGCTTGAGCAGAATTTTTATGATTTAAATGAAATATTTAATCTACATAGTGGGATTGTTTTATATCTCATTTGCTTTTAGAAAATGAGATAACATTGTATGCATTCACACTCTAGGCAAGTGTCTTGTAAACAGCCTAAATGTGAATTTGAATAAATTGAAATATAGACTAAATGTGTAACAATTCTATTTTTAGATGACAGCTTTTGGAGCTTTCCTTCATAAAGGGTCCTTCTGCAGGAATTATTTTAATTTGCTGGATTTGCTGGTTGTGGGTGTTTCTCTGGTATCATTTGGTATTCAGTAAGTACTATATTTACAATGTGCATGATTTATTTATGCTTTGGGGTCTTATGCTGAAATCGGTGTTCCAGCTCCTTTTGTTCCCCCATTGTGTGTGTGTGAGCAGTATCAGTATTCAGGGTTGGGACTGGCAAGAGCGTAGTACTTTATATGGAGGGTGTTGTAACTCATTACTATTATGGGTTGGAAACAAATTACTACCTCCCAATATATCCAAGAGAACAAGGAAGAGCACCATGGCACTGTACTGTATAACAAGTAATTCCCAAAGCTTCAGGAGGTTTACATACCCTCTTTTGTGCTATTGCCACATCTACAGTCTAGTTCTATGAGCTTGCTCTTGAAGCATTGACTACTGGGATGGGTAACTGGACAGTATTTGAAGGGGAGAGTTGTACCTTAATCAGGAATGTAGTGAAGAGACTTATTTTCCCTTCTTTAGATCAGGCTAAACATAATAAAAGAGTCTGAAGGTGCTTATTGATTCACTGAGCAGTTGTGCCTCATTTAAAATCATGTGTGAAACCCTTAGTGACCTAGAAAAGAGCAAGGGCTGGATGTCAGTCAACTGCTTCCCACGTGGTATTCTGCTTGTACTGGAATATCTATTACACAAGCTTTTCAGTTTCACAATATGTTCTTTAAAAGGCAGTCTGCTATTATTTCCTCAAAATGCAGTCCTAGCTACTTAAACAAAAAAATGTGAGTCATCTGAGATCTTTTCATCTCCAGCTGGTTGGAAATTAAGGTATTCATTGATTTACAGAGCTTACACAGTGTCTTTGAAAGAGCTTGTCAACACTGAAAAATACTTTGGGGACTGTTTTGCTCCTGACCAAACTTAACTGCGTTAGTGTCAGACAAGCTGCTGAGCTGTTGATTTTCAAGTTGCTCCAGAAACCAAAATGATTTTCATGGTGTTTATGGGATTAATGCTATTTTCTAATATTAATAAAGGATCAATAAAGAAATACTTTAAAAAAACCTTGTATATATATCTTGAGACTTTTTTTAAAATTTCATGTATAAGGAAGTTGCATGAACGTTGCTATTCTTAGTAACAAAATCGGTTACCTTAAAGTAACAGAATAACTTTTTTTTCCTCCCTAGATCAAGTGCTATCTCAGTTGTGAAGATCCTCAGAGTTTTAAGAGTCTTGAGGCCTCTAAGGGCAATAAACAGAGCAAAAGGACTTAAGGTGTTTATTTTTATTTTTTAAGTTATACTTCTGTTGGCCTGAATCTTCAGTCCTGCCTCAGGTTAAGGATTCTTGCACAAGAAGAATTGCCCAGGAGAGTTCACTGGGCAAGGACATGAATCCATTCCTGATTCTTAAACATATAAGGCCAGATTCTGCCCACAGTTGCAGCAGTTTATAAGTGGAGGAACACCAGCCCCACGGAGAGCAAATTTTGACCGTGATACTTTCTCTGAACCAACATGCCAGAGCAATGTTTTAACTGTTTTTCTGTAATGCTTATGTAATTCTTGGTCCGTTGATGTGGATAGGTCTGTGTCAACAGACTTATGGGCAAATTTAGAAAATAAGTTTAATTATGGTAGTAAGTATAATACTGACAACACAAAAATAGTACTTCAAAAAAATAATCTGCATGTAATAAAACAGGCTTTTACAGTATGTATTCTGTGATACTAAGTAACAAGTGGTATTAAATTTTTTTTTTTCTTTTCCAGCATGTTGTTCAATGTGTCTTTGTGGCTATTAGAACTATTGGTAATATTATGATTGTTACAACTCTGCTGCAGTTCATGTTTGCCTGTATTGGAGTGCAGCTCTTCAAGGTGAGTACACACGCTCAAAATGTACACTGCATCAAAAAATCCAAAGCTGAGTTGAATGCTTGGTGGCTTCCTGCTGGAACTGGGTTGGTCCCATTCTTAATCAGTCATAGGATAAATGTGTTTATTTTGCATATTCTGCATTTTGTCATTGCTTTTTGTTTTATATGTAGGGAAAATTCTACAAATGCACTGATGAGGCAAAACAGAATCCTGAGGAATGCCGGTGAGAATATCTTTGATCTAAGAATGTCACACTGTATTTTGAATAATTTAAACTGTAGCAGATGTGGGCGGGTATGTGTCAGGCCATTTAGGTTTGTGTAAATTGGAATTATAATTTTAAATCCACCCAAAACCACAGGTTAGCAAGGAAATAAAACAAGTTTAGGGAAGGAGTAAAATAAACTGTTTTGAATAGAGCATTGAGCAACTCTGAGGCTAATTTAATATTTCACTAATGACAATTTGTTTCTTTCCCACAGAGGGATATACATCGTTTATAAAGATGGAGATGTTGATAATCCAATGGTCAAAGAGAGGGTCTGGCAAAATAGTGATTTCAACTTTGATAACGTTCTCTCTGCTATGATGGCCCTTTTTACAGTATCCACGTTTGAAGGCTGGCCAGCGTGAGTGAATTCTCCATTTTTTCACATCATGTTAAGACGCTTGTGTTTTCCAGAACAATTCTTTATCATTTACCAGGCATTTTGGGGCAACAAAGCAGTCTTAAGTGGTGGTATAACAACTTGTTAAGGGAAGAAGGAAAAAACCTTACTGTCCTTCTGAATCTGTGCACTTTTCCTGTATTTCTTCATTCACTTCTATCTATAAAGGGCAAACTTTTGTTATATTTTTTGATTCCTAATCTTTCAGCTACTTTTGCTATAACGAGCTATTCTTTAGCTCATATGGAAGTAATCCTCTTAGGTTGTTATCTATCAATGTCCATTAATACTCACATAAAAATTTTAGCCCTTTGAGTAAAATTTCTACTACAAAATCAGGCAATAGTACACTGCACAGAGAGGCCCAGGAAGAGCAAATTACTACCATTCAGTATTCCTCAACAAGAGAAGTCTTAGAGGACAGTATTATGTGGGAAAAAAAAAATAAATACAACCCTCTGGTCATTACCTTGATTCTTTTGGAAAAAAAGTATGTAACATTGTGCAGTGTGATTCTTCTGATTTCAGTATGCTTGTAAGCACTGTCAGTAGCTCGAAAAAGATAACAGCAAAGAGCAGACCATTTCAGAAATCTTTCCTCTTGAGTCTGCATATTTTACTCTCTTTTGTCATTTTAATGCTAATGAAGATAAAATTTTGTTTATTTTTCAGGCTGCTATACAAAGCCATTGATTCAAATGGCGAGAATGTAGGACCCGTATACAACTACAGAGTGGAGATCTCCATTTTTTTCATCATCTATATCATCATTATTGCTTTCTTTATGATGAACATATTTGTTGGTTTTGTGATTGTTACATTCCAAGAACAGGGAGAACAAGAGTATAAGAACTGTGAGCTGGACAAAAATCAGGTTAAAATTAATAATGAACTCTTAACTTTTGGAAGTATTCTTTTTTATTTATGCATGAAGAACTTTCTGCTTTGGGTCAGAAGAGGGCACCAAACACATATCTTAGTAAAAATTTGGAATTAGTACATACTATCAACTTATATTCAGGTCATTGAATGTTCCTCTTTCTGTAAGCCCAACTTATCAGACTTGTTGTGAGAGGTGTTACATTAAGCTTGTCAGCTTCTTAGTGTCTCACTTATTGCTGTCACATTAAGAAGAATACAGCACTTGCCAGTTTATTCA
>JAHREE010000233.1:262667-332540 GCA_033628505.1 Tringa tobata
CCCCGGCTTATTTATTTAGAAATTTGCAGGAGATATTTAGATTCAATTAAAAAAATAATCTGTCCCCTTTTACTGTATACTCCTTTGACTCAGAAACTCATCAGTTACAAGTGATAATTTTCAGGTACCCTTGTCTGACTGTAACACACTTCATTTAAACAAAGTTAAGCATGAAACTTTAGCCAGTGTTCATTCTGCTTTTTGTGCCCTGTCAGTCAGTTCTTATAAGCATTCTTCAACAGACAAGTGAAAGGCCCCACCTACGTGAAGATTTCAGGCACTAATAGAGTAGGAGGTGAATCCCTGATGTTCCTACATCCATGACATGATTTTTCTGGGCAATTTAACTGAGTTTTTAGGAGTAACTTTTCCTCAGTATTTATTTTTTTGACTTTAGGGTTTTATGCTATGCAGTTACATTGGTTGTTGAAAACTTAGTGAAGTCAAATCATGACTTACAGGTGAATTAATAGTCATGCTACATATATATATATATACACACCCATAGTCTGTGATATACTACTGTGTACTACTATATATAAAAGGTATAAATTTGAAATACTTCAGAATTTCCATGGGCATTATTTGATTCTTTGTATGTGACTGAGTATGTATATGATTAGGTGCAGTTGTAAATGACCAAATGAGGATTGGTAAACTACTTGATTACTTTATTAACACTGAGTAATAAACCCCCCTATATCAGGTAGATAGACTACCTGTTTTTAAGACTTATATTTAACAATTTGTGCTTATTCATTATATTATCAGTTGATTAGCTGTTAGAAATAGTCTGACAATTTTTGATGTATTTGCTTTTTACAGCGTCAGTGTGTAGAATATGCTTTGAAGGCACGTCCTCTTCGTAGATATATTCCAAAAAATCCTTACCAGTACAAGTTCTGGTATGTGGTGAATTCTACTGGATTTGAATACATCATGTTTGTCCTCATCATGCTGAACACACTTTGCTTGGCTATGCAGGTAGGAAAAACAGAAGCTCTTTGGAAGCTGATGACATAAATTGCAGGGAAGGAATAGGTGATATAATGCCTTTGATTTATAGTAACCTGTGTTTTTCTATGAAGTGAATTTAAAAGAGCACCTCTGATCATATTACTTTTCTGTGACATGTTCTAATCTGTTCATCAGTTCTCCAAAGTAAAATTTTTTAAAACAGCTTGATGTTGATAAAGTTCTTCCTAACATAATCAAGCTCTTTGGGTTTTATTTTGTACCTGCAGTGTAACTGAATTTATATTATACGTGTGTGTTCCCACAATAATCCATGTGCAAGAAAATCTGAAGAGAACATGAAAGTCTAATTTTGTTAGCGAACATTTCTTTCAACCCCTTAGAATCTTTTATCTAACATATGCCTTTCAGCATTACTTCACCTCTGTGTAGTTTCCGTACTTGTTCTGTGTTCATTTTATACATGTGCTACTCCACATTGGGTGGGATTGGACTGGATGATCTTTGAAAGTCCCTTTTAACCCAAACCATTCTGTGATATTTCTATGCTCTGTGTCTGTAGTTTAAAAGCTAGTTTTTTGTGATAATGCAAACCTTATGCAAACATATTTTCATGTATTAGCTGTATTACTACATATACCTGTGTGTATTTTTGCATGTGGGGGTATTTTTGGTGCGTGTATATATATTTATTTTTCTAATTTTACTATATTATGTATGCAGTTCTTCACCAGCTGCTTCTCTTACCTGCTTTTTCAAGTTGTCTCTCTCATTTACCCAGTACTTCAGATTTTGATAAGAAAGGGAATGGTTCAAATTCAGTTTACAAAACCACTCTATTTTTTTCAGTTAACTTGCATGCGCTGTATCCTGTTAAAAATTCCACTCCTACACAATAGATGTTATTCTGTGAACATACCACAGGCTTTCTAAGCAGGTGTGACACAAGGTTATTTAATTTTAAAACCTAGCGTAGAAAACTTGGGAAAATGCTGTCATCCTTTCTCGAGGGAACATTTTTCTTCTCAAAACCATTTATCTGGAGATTCCCTTAGGATGTAGAGCAATGACAGTTTTGTTCTGCTTAAGGTCTAATCAGAATAGATTTTAACAACTCCATTCTTGACCGGAGATATTCCGCTAGTCTTGTATACATAGAGGTGTGCATCATATATACTAGTAGAATGTATTTTCCTGTGCTGCATTTTTGCCAACTTTGTCTCAGGTTGCCATATTTTCACTTACTATTTTAAAGTCTTCGCTTCTAAAAGGATTGTATTTTTCATTCACAGCACTATGGACAGTCTAAGATCTTTAATGATGTAATGGACATTATGAATATGGTTTTCACAGGAGTGTTCACTGTTGAAATGGTTTTGAAACTGATTGCATTCAAACCCAAGGTAAGTTTTAGATATGATTTAATTTGGTCATCACCACAGGAATTAAGTATAATGTAAGTTTCACATTAGTGATATATTATTCAAAGAACAAAAAGAATCCACATTTCCCACATTTATCTATTAGTGAAATCATAATAGAAATGTTAATCTCATAATATATATATATGTAACTCCAGGAAATGAAATGCAGATATCAGAAAAAATATTACAAGGTGGTTGTAGAGATCTGGAATATTTTGAAGTAATGATAATGTCTCTTTGTAAATCAGATAAATCATTTCCTGTTACAAACATTATCGCTTCTTCTATTTCTGATATGACATTTATAACTTTGCACTAAGTTAATCTCTAGTAAAGACCTGTATGTTATGTTGTATTTCCTATTCTAAAATGCAAAACTATTTCTTTACTTTATAAAATACAGCTAAGCACTACAAACGTACACAAATAATTTGCATATTCAATAGCCTTTTTAGATTTTTATGTTGTCAGTTATACATACACAGGATTTGGTAGAGGGCCCCACAATGAGCAGTTGAGCCTTAAAGGGACACTGTCAAAGTGAATAATGCAAACACATTTTCAAAAGTAGATTTGCAAGAGAAACCGATAACTATAATTGCTAATTGAAAAAAAAAATCAGACTGTGACAATTAATGCAGTCTTTGTGTTCAGTTCTCATAGTCCATCTATGACAGTGCAAAAGTTAATAATGAAAAACTAAATTTTGTTTTCAGTACAATGAAAACAATATTTATTCTGAGCTTGTAACTATGTAAGTAAGGAAAGTGTGGTCCCTTATTGTATATGGAATTCGAAAAAAAGCGGTTGCGCCATTTGAAACTTAGTGATCTCACCATCTAAGGCTGGTATTTCTCATTTTCCATTGCCCTTCTTTCAAAGTAGTCAGGATATCTGCATCTGTAATTGGCTGTGAACCGTGCCCTTCCTTGGTGTTAAGTTGGGAACTGAATGACTGAGGCTGTGTGGGCAACCTTAATTCTTACTTTAAATAAGCCAGCTCTGATACTTAGAGCAACATAGTCATGGCTGCCCAGAGCTCAGCATGGACTAGATGTAGAACTAATTTCCAACCTTTCAGAACTATTTATTCAGCCTGTGTTTAGTCATGAGCGCGGCTGTGGAGCCTGAGCTACTTGATTTAAAACTAGCTTGTATTTGCCTGCAGAAGAAAACAAACTATCCATCACTTGAGGTCTGGTGTTGAAGTGTGAAGTGTGGAGTTCTGGGCGAATGCTTACCCACTCCCGTAGTCTCGCGCTGAACTGTCCAGTCCATTGTACATTTCTAATGAATTTATTTGTATTTTCGTGTCACCTATCTTATTTAAATGCTAAGGATTACACGTTCAACATAACACAGTATGAGGCCCCAGAGGAGATAGCTCAGATGTGTGGACCACAGTGTCATGAGTATGCTGATTGTGTTTCCTGATTTGTATTTCCTGTTCTATATCTGTGTTTCACACTGAAGTTTCAGAAGACTTTGCTGTATTTTATCATCTGCTCTTTGAAAGAAGATTGTGAATCCTTGTATGGTTCTCCATGCACTTGTGACTGTAGTCAGAAATAGCAGCTAATGCAAAATATAGTGGTCTGATCATGACTGTATAAATCACAGAGCTCCATTTGTATTATGAACTTCCTACTCATTATCAAATGCAATGTCCTAATACTGGTCTCTAAGACTATGTACAATTTGAGTTTTAACTCTGTTGCAACACGGTTTCTATCTGATAAGATACATTTACTGCAGAGATCCCTGGCTCTGAACCCCGAGAGTTTGAAGGGCAGACACTGTTAGTGACAGGTCCTCATTTCCTGAATTTCATTCCCACATAGATATAGAACACCTTAAACTTGTTAACTAGCAGTACAAGGTTAAAAGGTCATAATATTTATCAGACTTCTGGAAGAGATTAATTAGCAGGAAGGGAAGGGAGTTAAATATCTTTAAGGTTGTTCCTGTTATTCTTTGAAGATTGTAACTTTTTAAATTGTCAGATACTCTTTAACGGAACACTTGTTGGCAATATATATTGCATAGTTCATTAATAATTGCAAATCAGCCAGCAATCTTAAGCACAATGTGAATGTCTTTTAGTAATCTAAATTTTAAATTAGGTACATGCTTAAAACAATGATGAATTCCTTTAAATCATATGAAGATTTAATAATAGTAGGAACAATCTGAAACCCAATGTAATGTTTTGCTTTAGGGTCTGTGAGGAAAAACTGATTCATTTTCTCTAAGTTCCTGTCACTGGCAGGTTTCTTAGTCTAGTCTGGACAGTTTTATTTATTAATTTTGTGCATTTAAAAAATTATTTCCAAGATGCTCAAAGCATCAAATAAAAACTCCATTGCTCACTCTGTTAAAATAACAATAGATAAAAACATTAGTTTTTATCTCATCTGCTTGACAGTGTCCCCTTAATATATTCACAAAAATAATGTGGAAACTGTGTTGGTTTTGCTGGTCATACAAACCTAAGGCTACTATAAATTTTTGATACTCTTACTATGATATTGTGTTGTTTAAAACCAAGGTACTGCAAACTGCCTTCCAGCTCTGAAATAAATAAAACTTGGATAAGTGATAGATATTAAAGGTGATGCCAGGTGTCTGGCACACTTCTTGACTGGGAGATTGGAGCATACAGTACTTTGGAGAATGACCCCTAAACTTTTCAAGAGAGTACTAAAAGGACTAAATAAAATATGAATGTGGTAGATCTATAGAAAAACATTTTGATGTTAATTCCCTATGCCTACATATTCCCGAGGATTTGTGATTTTATCCTTCAGCATTTCTCAATGAACAGATTTTTTGTAATGTAAGTTAAAAGAGCAGGCCTTTTTTTCACATTATTCTTCACATTTGCTAAAGTCTGTTACTTAGCATGGGTTAGTACAGTACAAAACAAAATACATCTATGAAATCTATAATAATACATCAACACATACCGTATGTACAGCTTCATGATAGCTAGTTGTTACTTAAACTTGTAATGATTTTCCATGTCGTTTTACATCAGATTTTTGTAAGAAAAAAGGAAAGATGGCTAGTAAGTGAATTGATCTTGGGTCATTGCAGTGGTGAAAACAACTTATTTGCATGATGTTTATTTGCTGTGACTTGTCCATTCCTCCCTTTTCCAAAACCATCTTTATTTTCTCTTAGTTTTTCTGTTTATTTGTATGCTTTTGCTTTACATATTACTTTGAACAATATTTGTCTATACTGATGGAAAAGGTTTCATAAAATAAATAAATGTGTAAAGTATTTTAGCTGTGTTGAATCAAAATGTGAATTTGTTATTTCAGTGCCTTATATTGTAGTGTGTCTAGTGAAGTCATGTTTTCTATAGCTGAAATTAACCTTTATTTGGAGGATCTTTTTTGGTTTCCATGTTGTAGAGGAGGATGAGTAGCACACCTCAGGATTGTGCTTATTTTCTGTTCACTGTTTGCCAATAGTCTTTTATTTTACATATATATATAAATATCCCTATTTTAAAATGAAGAAAGGTACTTCTTTTAAATAAGAGAAATAAGGAATGTGAGTGATCAGGGAGAGTATTATGAGGGTAGCTCCCCTTCTTTAGTTGGTAGCTGCTAATCTCTTTAGGATTATAAATGTCAGTATCACTGAGGTGGTTCAGCATGATGGGAATGGCTTGTTTTTGTGAAACAGGTTGAGTAAGGAAGGAGCAGTAGGGAATTGTGCAGAAGCTCTCAGAAACAGAAGCGTTTCTTCAGGAGGCCAAATCCATGAACATTGGCTATTGCCCCAAAACTGGAATTGTTGATTAATCCCAAAGAACCAAAGCAGGTGGCACAAAGGGCTGTATTAATACACATACTCTCATGAAGTTTCCTCTTACAGCCCCTTCCTTAAATGAGGGGGTGATTATAGTAATTTGTTTTGAAAGAGAGTAGCATTAGAAACATAATGAGGCTTTCCTGACTTTGCTCAGTGCTCACCCTCCCAGAACATACCGTAGAGCTGTCTTCTTCTGTAGCAGCTCTCTAGTAGTCTCCAAGAGCATATTTCCACATCAGATTATCTTTTTTCCAAATAACAATGCACTTGAGCGTAACCTTTAAACTGTGAAGTTACTAGAAATTCTAAAAGTTTAAAATCTTGATGAAAAAATTGTCCAATTCTAAAAAAATTTGTAGCTGATTTTGCTTTTCTGTGCTAACAACACATGTAACAACTTAAACTACTCAGATAAAACATTATCTTATAGTAAACAGTGTAATAATAATTGTAACTAGACATAAGGTTAGATTAGAACATTTGTCATTTTAAACTTTGCTAATATTTAATTATTTTAGAGCTTCAATGGCGGCTGACAAGTTAATATTTTTAAATTAATAACCAGGAAAGTGGAGTGTACATGTGTAAAATGTACATTTCAGCCTTTGTCATGTAATGTGCATTCTTTAGTCATGGTTGGCTGATAAATTAATATATCTGAGAAAAAGAGCAAGTTCAGTAACTTTTGCAGTTCTGAATTTCTGTAATATCTAGGCAAATTCTACATATTACAGAAAGCCTATCTTGTCTCCCTAGACTTGCCTTCGAAGGGTAATGCATCTTGATTTGTTCCCAGTGACAGATTGATCCTGGAACCTACCTCAAGGTTTCTCCTGAAATACCTTTGTGCTCAGTCATGCAGTTTTGATACCGATGGACAGCTGATTGTGATAGCTCTTTATAACCATTTGCAGCTGTGTGTCAGTAACATACAGATAGGAAATATATTTAGAGCCATCGAATGTCAGAAGGGTAACTAAGCAATTTATGGAAATGAACTTTCAGACATTGGACTAGCTGCATAAAAAGCATTAAGAAAGTCTTCAAGTTGCTGTGGTCCCTAGCACTGACTTCACTGGTTACAGAATCTGGCCCTGACTGCAAATGTAGTGCAAGTTCCTATATTAAACCTAGTTTGTGAATAGAGGATGGTCAGTTCTCTAATATTTGTGCACAGTTCAAGATAAAAAATTGTGCATGATTAACCACTGTTGAGCTTTGACCCTTAGATTATTTTTACCAGTCACCTAGATAGGGCTACCAGAAAGTCATTAATGTTAAGGAGGTTTTAATTGGCGTGGTCTTGTAAAAATATTATTACAGGGATTTTGTCATGTTTGTTAGGGTATATATGTTAGAATTTTTCAGCCTTGCTAGAAATCCAAAACCAGTTTTGGATGATGGCTTGCTTGCCAACATTGTGCTTATTCGATGGTGTATTATGCATGTGTACTGCGTGTGTGTGCGCGTGTGTGTCTGTGTGTGTGTCTGTACATGTATATATATAAAGTATATATATACACACACATGCACATATATGTTGCTTTTCCTTCAGTAGGCAATATTGTTTGTTTTTGTTTTGTTTTCTCATTAGACCACAGGTTTTGTTTAACTAATTTCTGTTTATGCAAAACTAAACAGAAGTATGCAAATATTTGACATTTCATGTGTAATCACAAACGTTTGCACCCTGCCTGCTCTGTTCAGGGCTATTTTAGTGATGCCTGGAATACGTTTGACTCCCTCATCGTTATTGGCAGCATAGTAGACGTCGTTCTCAGTGAAGCTGATGTGAGTATACCCCAGCTTACTTTCCCCAGTCCCTACTTCTCTTTCTCTGTCTCCCCACTATTTCCATCATCTGGACAAGTCACAGATTTTGATCTGATGTTTCTAAAGTTTGAGTACAGACCAGTCTTAGGTCAATTATGTTGATATGGGAAATAAATAGCCTTTTTTTCTACCAATTTTTTTGAGCTATGAAAGGGAAAGATTAGATTGTATAGTGGTACATCAGAGAAGCCTAGAGTGTTTCTGTGTTATAACACTGTCCTTTTCTTCTCTTTTTCTGTTTGTGTTTTTCTCTTGCTCTCTTTCTGCTGAATGCTTGTCGTAACAGCACTATTTCACTGATGCATGGAACACTTTTGATGCCTTAATTGTTGTTGGTAGCGTCGTTGATATTGCTATAACAGAAGTTAATGTAAGTAGCAACCGTTCATGCACTAAAAAGTAATTGCTGTCATCAAGAAATACAGAAAATGTAAAGTTTATCCCCCCAATCCTTTTTTAGAAAACTGTTTTATCCTGGAATCAAAGACTGAAACATTGATAGAGATGTTTGTATGAGCTGTTATTATAAATATATATACCCATATAGTTGCACACGCACACAGCGTAGTGAGACAATGAGAGTTATACTTTTCTATATATGTACAGAAAATATTTAAAACACTTTACATATAAAAAAAGTAATTAAGCCTATTTTACTTGAGGCCCAGTGATTTTTGTAGGTAGCTTGACCGAGATAATTCAAGAGTTTGTAAGTTGTTTCAGTGGCTTAGTTTAACAAATAATGGTATATTTTTTCTGTGGGAGGTTGGGTTTTTAGAGCGATGTTAGCATTCATATTTCATGAGGTAGCAGCAGAAGAAGATGCATGTTTATCCAACAGAAAGATACTAGTTCTGCAGTAGATATGCAAGTGCTTCTCATACTTACGTGTTTCTGTGTTTAACTAGTCAAAATAAAAGAGTGCCTCTTCCCTCTAATGCTTTTTGAGGCCTCAAAAAAGGAGACTGAGGAAGGTGAGGCTTGGATCCAACCCAGCAGCTGAAGATGTTTGGGCAGCACAGACTCAGTAGGTGAGGTTAGCGTGTTCCACCTGCTGAAGATCTCAGCTGCTCATCATTCTGAGAACTAAGTTTTCCAGAAATACCCATGCTGCAGGAGATCCCGAGCACGTAAATACTTTCCCTGTAAATAGATGAATCAGAGAAAGTTTTTTAGATATAAATAGTTGCTTGTTATTCTTTGAAGATGTTTAGCTTGCGTGTTTTTCTACACCAGTCACAGCTTATGGACTGGCTAATAACACTACTTTTTTCTTAAATTTGTTTTAGTAAGCCCCAGTGGATTTTTTATTACTTACCCAAATGGTTTCTTTTCAGTAGGGATATTTAGTATGCATCATCCTAAATTTGAATAAATACTCTTCAGTGGTATTTAAGTTGCAATATCTCAGTCATATTTTGGGGAAGCAAATCTGTCCTGTGGCTATCATTGCCATTTAATTGAAACAGTTTTTCCGAGAAACACATTTTAAAATTTATTTTCTGAAGTAGTTCACGTCAAGAACCCAGTTCTTTGGATCACACTCCTCCAGTGAATAGCAGGAGTTATATCCTTTACTACATTTGGACAGTACCTTAATTTTGGAACTGTGAATACATGGAACATGTAAACAGAACACAGAAACTTTATTTGAAAAAACTGTGATCTGTTCTGGACATTCCAGGATGAGGGGCAAAAAAAAAAGTATGATCTGTCTAGAAGACAATTTTTGGCTTTCAGTGCATTGTTCAGATCAGCAAGCTACCTACTGGGAGCTTGAATTTGTCAGCCTCATCACAGGCTGTGGTTTGATGAAGATTTCTTCTGGCATCTCTGTGAAGCTTAAGCAGCCTTTGCCTGCAGCCCTTCTTACCCCCGTAGCTACGTGAGCTGGGCTTCCACAAGAGTTTGGGCACTTCACAGTTGGCTGGTGTTGAGCTCTAAGTATTGGCAGAAGTGCGGGCCATGGTAGGGCAGAAAAGAGTGGATAAAGCGACTGCCAAAGGAATTACTTCTTATACTGTGCCCGTACAGGTCACCCTTCAGAGCATAGTAGTGTTGGCACAGGCAACATCAGTTAGTGGCAGTAGCTGCTGTTGAGAAACAGTGATGTATATAGCTTTTAATATTCTTCGGTTCTGGTCTATTTGGTAAACATAGTAATATCTATTATAAATGCATTTTAACCAAATATAGAAAACAAATTTATTCTTTTTTTTTTATTTTTAAGATGGCAGAATATGCAAAATACACAGTGTCTATTAGCCCTTATCAGAGACTTCATACTTCTTTATAAAGCTGCAAATTCTGCAGTGCCATCTCAAAGAGTAACCACAATCAAAATAATTTTAAGGCTGATTCACATTAAAATTCCTTCCTGATTTTTTTCTTAAACTGTGGGAACCTCATGACTGACTGCATTACTGGAAAGAGCAATGGAGGAGTGATGTGGTAACACGAGCAGAAGGACCTTAGTCTGACCCTTAGATTATAGATTGATTTTGTTCTGTTCTCAGTGGGTGATGGATCTTTCTGTCTGATCTGAAGGAACCCCAGCTGACACGGAGGGTCACTCAGCACAGAACTGCATTGTCCCGTTGAGACATTTCTCAAAGTATAATTGCAGTCCACAGAGCAGATTTTTAAAAGATGCCTCTAATTCAGTTTTTGAGTTTTTTGTTTGTTTGTTTATTTTTCTTTGATTTTTTTTTCAGAAAAGTTTGGATTTAGACTTTCAGCTCAAGTATTTACAATTTACCCCCTACTTCCATTCACAGTAGTACTGGGGTAGGTGATGATAATACTTGAGGAGCGTAAAAAGATTAACTTTTTAAAAGATTAAAAACCATTTAGAATAGCTTTCCTTAACTGCAAAATGTCTCGAATGTAAGGAGATTGAAAAATAGCTGCGCTGTACTTCTGTGACCATAGAAGATGTCCCTATATTTAACCCTGTACTTAACACTGTATGGACAGTGTTTATTTGACAGCATTACTTGTAACTGGTCACTGCTGAGCTTTCAGCTGTGAAGAACACTGTCATTTTAGTAATTCACACAGTTGTCTTGAAAATATTCTGGAGATACTTTTCTCCAGGAAAAGTACACACCGCAGTCAACAACTGGCACTGTCATTTCTTAGTTCTTCATGCTATACTCACTAGAGAAAAAAGGCTCATCTTTGATGTCTTCTAGTACTGCACAGCAGACTATTTGTGTACTAAGTATTGTCTGTTTGTGGTCTTTTCCACTTTTTTGTGCTTTGTTTGTGCAAGTCATTAATGTATTACACTTTCAGTGTATTTCTGGGCTTGATTTCCCATTTTCAACATGAAACAGTGAATACTGCAGAGTGTCTAGGGAAATTTCTTAGATTTTTATTACTTTCATTGTTTTGATTCTACTGAATTATTCCTACTTCATTACTTTTGTGTAATTTTTCTATAATCGAAATTCAGTATTTTAAAATCTTTAAATCTTTTTCTTAATTTTTTGGGGGCATTCTGAAATGTGCCATTCCACCTGTACTTTTTATCTAACACTGACAGTGATCCTGGGAAATCTACAGCTCTGCTGAGATGCTAACAAGACTTTGTTTTCAATGGGATTTCAAGCACGATTGAAATGGCACCTGTAAAAATTCCCACTGTAGAAACTTCTTAAACTGAGGAAGCTCAGCCTCATTTGCGGGGTGTTCTGAAACAGTGCAAATTGCTAGTGTTAATGTAAGATCAGATTTTGGTGCAGTTATTTTGTTCTTCCTTTTCTTATTTTTTTAACTTTTTATAATAATGTATATGGTGTCCTGAGGCTGATTCTTCTGATCCAGTAACCTCTCATTCACATATAATCCAGGAAATTACTGTGTTTTGAAAATTTTTAGTGCCTGTGAAAATCAATGTTTAATGTGTTCAGCAATTTACAGGACTGCTCAGCATCCTCAAGGACTGGATCAGTGACCAACTCTGGAAATGAACCACCTCAGAGCAACATATATTTTGGCAATACACTATTTTCTATGAATGTTTTTTTAATTTACTGTGTCATTTAGTATCCCTTCCTTTAACCAGTTCTTCTTTTATAAACCTAATTGGTTTTCATGTTCGTTTTATTTTTAGAAATTTTTAGAGGCAAGTATATATAAGTAAATATATATGGTATAGCAATAAAAAAACCCACTACTAAAACCTATATAATTACTATTAGGTTTTGTGACTTTTTTCAAAATTTTTCACATGACACAAGATCTTGTGTGGTCATAAAAATGGTTCCTTTTCAATAAAAAGAGTAGTGATCGTGAGACACAAGATGTGGTCAGTCATGGACATATACAACTTAAGACAGTAAGAGATAAACAAATTGGAAATAAATTCTGAATAAAAGAGTAAGTTCTTAAATTGAAATAACAGACATGTTTCAGTCTGGCCTGACTGTATGGAATTTATCTTGTTTGCCAGCTCAAGAAACCATTTGGATGACCAGCACTGGATGACTTAGAGGCATGATCACATTGTTACAGCAGTATTTACAAAGGTTTTAATTCACATTTTTTATTTAAGTTTCTTTTGCCATTCACGTGCTGCCAAAATGTCGAGAAAGTAATGGAGAATTCACTTTCTTCTTTTGTGGAAATGTCTCATTCAGTCCCTATGCGACTAGTTTTATGCTTGAAGTTAAGGAAAATTCAAGTTCTTTGCTGAAATAGGGCTTAATTGATTCTTCCTCTGCCTCAGGAAAACCTATTTGTCTTAAATCACCACTCTAAACACGTGAGGCTTATTCAATGCTCACACTACCTAATGGTGGTTTGTAGCAATGGCACACGTCAGAAAGCTCTCTCACAAACCCAGATTTGGATACTCTGCCATTTGGCAAGAAGCAGCACCATTATTACTGTTTTGGCACTATGCAGTGCATAATGTTGACTTGCAAATGGTGGGATGCTCTTATTGTTTGCTGGGCTACTAGTGGACAGTGTGCTTATTTTTATGTAGTGGCCCACTCACCTGGTAGCTGGTGGCACAGCTTGTGAGGAGGAGCAGATTAAAAACTTCATGTCTACCTCCTGTAAGAGATTCTGCATTCCAATTTTGAACAAAAGCCCTGCAATTTGGTTTGAATCCTAAATCCTAATTTATGCATCAGTATTATATGTTTGAACCTATGTTTTGTTGTTGGTAATTGCTATTTTTGAATACCGTTGGTACATTTTGTAGGCTTTTGCAAATTTATTTCTTCAGGCTTAAGGATAAGTCAGAAAAGCATGTTCTCATATGGCTTTGCTTTTGTTATGAAGTCTTATTGCAATATGAAATCTATACTGTGTTGCAATATTTAATTTGGAAATAGAATTACATTTCTGATCTGCTTTCATGAAGGTCTTAATACTAATAATTTATTTACTTTCTTGCACAACTGAATATTTATTAGTTATCCTAACAATACCCTATGCCACCAACATATTAATTATGAACTTTTTGTTTTTTATTTAAAACTTATGATTTTTAAATACATCTTTTACAAGGAAAAAGATACTTTTAAAATCTACTCTGGGGTTCTTCACATTGATTCAAAATTTTTACTGAATTATGTATATGAGCATTTGGTTCATGTTGAACAGGGAATATAGAGAGCACTGGTAAGACTATGAAGAAAATTGTTTACTAGCTCATTTGAATTCCAGTAATTATTCTCTGAAAAGATTATATATGTACATGCATATGGACACACATACACTACACATTTCTGAAGATATTTTGGCAACCTGAATGCTTTCCTATACGTTATTGTCACCATATATACTTGTAGTTCAGATGTTTCCTTCTGGATTTGTAACCATGATTACATCATCATTACATGTCCATTTGTTTTGGGATACTCTCGTACCCTTTGGCAAAATCTATTAAAAAGAAGCATTTGACCAACACTGTATACTAATAGCCACTGGTTTCACCATGTTTATTTACAAATACACTACACTTTGCTTCCAATGCATGATGCAATCTGGTTCACACTGCTCACAGTTTTGACATTGAAGCATTTTTCAGTTAGGATGTTTATTTTGAACTTTTGTTGCAATATGAAGAGTGTAACGTTTAGGAACAGTTAGTTCCTAACTGTTTAGGAAATGTGTTAAATTTTTCATAAGCAGCAATAAAATACCAAAATTGGTAGCAGGTTGCAAACATTTTAATCAGTGAGTCAGAAATTTAGTTTAATAATCGGATAATCTGTTTTGAGGGTTGGGATTGTTTGGGGAAGAAAGCTGCTGCGTTGAACTTTGATTAAGAAAAAAGCAAAATCGTATGTTACTGCCTATTGGAAGTATTTAAGAATTGGCTTAAAATTACAATAGTTATGAAGGTGCCTTGCTGAATAAGACCCTCACTGAGGCTGGCATGTGGCTGACAGAAAAGGTAGAATAATTAAGCTAGTCTCTGTTCTCATTTACCCCATTGCAGTGCATCTGTTAGCCAAGCAGTGAAAGCAGATGTCTATTTATTCTACCTGTGCCCGTTATGAGACTTCTAGCAGTAGTCCCAGAAGTAGATCTGTCATCTTAGGAATCACATAGTCCCACAGGGGACAAAAAAAATTATGATAATGACCAGCCAGTCCCAAAGCGTTTGGGACACGAGCATTATCGGAATGATTGGTAGAAGGTGAGGGCAAAGAGGAGGTTGTAGGTGGATTTCCTGACTGCAGGAAGTATTTTTATTTGCGGTCTTGTCAGGAACCATCATCCAAGGAGACAATCTCTGCTCAACCTGCCCCTCCTCAGTCTATTCTAGTACCTTCCCTACATATACATCATGTGCCACCTACTTAGGCATGTACATGTCATGCAATGTTACTGAAGTTGCAAATAAGGTTATTTATTTGGGTAGTGTATGTTTTTTCCATATCTGTAGGAAGCAGACGTTCTGTGTTATTGTCAGTCTGTCTGTTATTGCTACTGAAATTGTGTTATCTTAATCTTAGTTTCCAAGATCTTAGTATTACTTCATGCTGGAGGGACATACGCAAACCTTAACTCACTTTGTCTCTTAGATGAGCATTTCCTTTATAAATAAGTATGAATAATGTTTTCTTTGTGGTATATCGCTACATTAGCTTCATTATAATTAGTATTAGTAATATAAACCAAGCTGCTATATTATCAGAGGGAAATGCCAGAGAGGGTAAAAAAATTAGATACACTCACTTTAAAATGTCAGTACCCAAAACACTTGGCCAATGATGGGCAGAAGTTGAATATTTTCACCTCCAGGAGAAAAAAAGTCCTCTGGTGTCAAGAGTTGGTTTTTACTGTTTGTTTCTAGCATCGATCTCCACCTTGGTATTTTTGTACAATTTACTTTTTGTGAACAAGGTGTTTTTCTTTTTCATTCTTGGCCTGCTCTTTCCAGTCTCCATAATATATAATCTCTTGCATATGACATCCTAACACTTCCCAGCAGCCATCAGAAACAGGCAGTTAGAGGTGGTTAGTTCAAAGAAGCTGAGAGTGATTTATACTAGGAGCGTGCACTACACGGTCCTGTGCACACACACGTGCTTACACAAATATCCAAAAAAAAAAAGGTGAGGGATTTTGCACTCATCATTCCTGAGCACCTGCAGTAGAACTGTTCACATAGTTTGGGTAATCTGATCTCTGGCTGCATTCTCAAAAGTGAGAATTAAGTAATCATTAGGATAGTTATATGTAGAAAAAGTTGGGGTATTTGACTGACTTTTCTTTTTGTGAAGGTTTTTTTCATAACTAAATCATAACGCAGACTCATTATTTTTTCTTTTAGAAAACAATTCAATAAAAATCTGTAGGACTAAAGCATCCTTTTTCTGTTCTTATTTATCCTATTACATATTGCTATCCTAATGCTGTTCCTAGCTTATCTAGGGCCCAATCCTTCTCCTGTAAAAGCTGGCAGGAAAAACTCCCAAATGCAAAGTGCAGAATGTTACTTCATTTATTTTTATTGCCAGTTTGTGATGATACTGTAATTTAATCTGTTCTGTATCTGTCAAATAATTCATTTAATGTTTGATGATATAAAATATTGAATGCTAATTAAGTAATTTAATCACTGATTAAGATAGTATCAAACTCAGCATGAGTCAGTCACCAGAGACTGATACGAAGTGTCTTCATCTGCAGACGGTTTAATGAAACCCTTTTTCTTTAAAAGTTTCAGATTAAAATAAGGTTTTTTTCTGTTCTGAAAAGTCAGTAGCAACCTGGCTCTGTGTACACTAGTACAGGTTTGTGATTGATGTAGATAGACAGCTTTGCAAGATCATTCCCATGTTTTGTGATCTTTCGGCATTTATGATGTTTGTGATTATGAATTTCTTAATCTATATTTTTATGGTTTTATTTCAAGTTGTTGAAATATGCAGGGAATTTCTAATGCAGCAACTGTCTTTTATTGGCAGCATATCTTTTGTATATTTTATATAAGTGCTTACAAAGCTTAGATATTACAGATGATTTTACAAATACTCTGCTTACTGAAGTCTGAGGATATCTGGGTTTTGATTAATATTAGTGCATCAGTTTAGTAATAATCCCTTAAACAGTTTTAAAACTCTTCATGTCAGTAAATACTGATGCTGTCAGGGCAGTAACGTATAAGTATGTAGATTGCACGGAGCTGAGCAAACAATTATTTTTACCTCATTTTTCCCTTGTGATACCTTTATATATGTTTTGCAAAAAAGGAATAGAAAAAACAATTAGTATTTTAATAAATATCGCTAATGATCTGAGTTTCACAAAGTACTACCTATTCTTGGTTTTTTACCATATTATGTTTGTATGATATCCTGCCAGTATTTTCATCAGAATCAGCTCCTCTCTTTTCCCTTCGTTCTCCCCAAGTTTTATCTTAGATAACAGCAATACTTGAGATTTTACTCAGGGAAGCCTGGCATTGAGAGTGTCTCTGATGCATCCACAATGTTGGAAGCAGCACTGAGGAGGCATCATAGTTATTGCTGCTCTATGTGACAGTAATTGTTGAAAGGTGCCCCTTTAAAAGGAGTATATTTTAGGCAAGAGAGTGAGACCCATCACTTAGATCTAATGTCCAGAGTCCCATTTTTTCTAGTGCTATCAATATTACTGAAGATGCTTCCATCTAATTTTGGAAGAAGCTGCTGTGAATCCATCAGTGCACAAGCAAGCATAGACCGTTGATCCTTTAAGCTTTGCTAGCTGCTCTGTAAGTGACCATTTAGGATATGGAGACAGTTTCTCCAAAGGCAGGCTAAAGAGAGAAGTGAGTTTCTACACAGGACAGAGTTTGGCTCTGTGAACAAGAAGTTGGTGTGTGCCTCTCTCCTCCCGCGGGTTGTACAGTTCTCTTCCAAAAGGGTCAGTCAAATCCTGAAGCCCTTTCACCATGTCTGATCCTGTTACATCAGCTCAGGTATATTACTTTGTAGATGGAGAGAGAGCACAAGTATTGCCTTCTCGTTTGCACCTCTGTGGGAGGATTGGCCTTCGTGTCATTGTGCTAAAAATGCTTGTCTGTCAAGCATTTGGCAGAGTGAAAGTCTGTCCTTGTTAAGCACTGCAAAACTCAGTGTTCATCACTGAATGACTTAACTCAGGGGAATCACTTTTCTTTAAGGGAGCTCCTGATGTGATATGTTTTATATCATTACTTGAAGATAGTTAGATTCCAGTGATGAAGTAATAAATCTTTAAAAAGAGCACAGCAGAAAAGGGACTTTGAAAGGCTAGTTTGACCCCAGAGCTTTGTTCTTGAGTTTTACTTAGACTTACTGCTACAATTTCGTGCATCCTGTGGAAATCGATGGCTAATTTTGTTTGGTTTACATAGGAGCAGATATTTTATTTTGTATCTACTATCCATTGAGACTTTTAAATGTTTTATACTAGCAGATTTTAGGATGAGTCAGCCAACAGTGTTTTAGTATGAGTCAGTCAACATGAAATGCTGAAGGGAAGGTTTTAATAAGGATGCCAATGTTTTGTTCAAGAGGAATATTGAGCTGAAAGATGTTAATTTACATGTAGAAATGAAAAATGTATTTCCTTCTGTTTATGGTTAAGCTTGGGTTTTTTTGATCTTTTATTTGATTTTAATATTTAATGTTCTTAATTTCTTAAAGCCAAAGCCAACTGAAACAGTCACAACTGATGAGTCTGGGGTAAGATTAGTAAACCGACCCCAGTGGTTTTACCTCTACTTGAGTTTATTCTTTTTACCATGTCTATTTTCCACCGATTTTTTTCTGTATTTTTCATAACTGTCTTACTACAAAGGTGTTATGCAGTGGTTTGCATTCATTGTCAATGTATTATTGAAGTCTACTACAAACAAACCCAGTATGATCCTTATTAACAAACCAGAAAACTTGGAAATGCATGCGATGTGTGAAGCATTTCTACAGGTCCTGTGTTTTTTAGCATGTAATTTTTCCTTTCATACCATGCTTATCAAGGTGAAAAGGCCCTCAAGATACATTTTCAAATTTTACCTCTTCCACCTTTGCATTTGATGTTGTTTTTCTGGAAGTGTTGCATGTTTGAGTTTGTATTTGGTTTGACTTCTCCATGATGCTCTTCAGAACTCTGAAGACAGCGCTAGAATCTCCATCACTTTTTTCCGTCTCTTCCGGGTGATGAGGTTGGTGAAGCTGCTTAGCAGAGGAGAAGGAATCAGAACTTTACTGTGGACATTTATTAAGTCATTTCAGGTTAGCAAAATTTATTTAAATTTGTTTTATAATTACAACACCATTTTATGTAATTATATACAAAATTTTATGAAGCAGTACCCTGTAGAGTGAAAAACCCATTTCTTTTGGAATTCATTCTATCAATAATGACATATTTAAATATATTTGCATACTATTGCCAAAACAAGCTTCACCAGTTACTTCAGTGAGGCCAAGGGTCATTCTTTGTCATTTAATTTTAGCTGTTACCATGATATTTCTATGTTACTTCATAAAAAATATTTGGAATATCTAAAAAGGATAGGGTAGCTTTGACACACACAGGTCGCATACTTCCACACATTTTATCAGATGACTATGAAAAAGGAATTTAATCTATTTTTTATATAAAACTGATTTAATAACTGTAACAAATAGATACTTGAATGCTTGCTTTTGAAAACTCTGGTGCATGTGAAGTTAATGGAACTCTATAACTGTATAGAAGGAAGCATCTTTGTGTTGTCAGAATCGGTAATGAAAATAAAATTAAAAACTGCTAAAGATGATTTTCCCCTCTGTATTGCTGGCAGAAATAATTTAAAATATAATGAAGCTTGTGTTCATTGTATGCGGCAGATTATTAAGAATGACAGGTAATAACATTTTAAGCACTTGCATAGGAAGAAAAAGCTTGGAAAAGGCTGTGTTGTACAGAGAAATTATTTTTGTAAATGGAAATTAAAATTATGGTGTGAAATTATTCAAAGACAATGCACCTGTCTTGTTTCTAGGCTCTGCCTTATGTTGCTCTTCTGATAGCCATGCTGTTCTTCATCTACGCTGTCATTGGAATGCAGGTAATTATAGAATTTTTATTTAGCATTAAATAAAAGTACAGTGTTGGCCACTCAGATTTATTCAGTAAGGTGCTTATTGAAACATTCCTTTGATGGTGTTGCTATGTATAAGGCAGAGTTTCCAGAGTAATGTGAAATTATTTTTTTAGCTATGGTTTTGGTAGTCGGAAAATCCAAAAAGATGCAAGAGAAGATCTTGGTGTGAGCTTATAGTATCTTAGTTTGCTGAAAGAAGCCACTCTTCTTCCACATACTCTGAAGTTTATTCCTATGCATGAATGTATGGAAGAATGCATGGCTTTTTTTTTATTAATAAGTCTTTCCCATATGAAAAAAAATAGAACTAGGAAAAGAATCTCGGCACAGCTGAACCTGTGGTTAATCCAGAGCAGGATATATGTACAAGATGTGCAAGCAGAGAAAGGATTTTGGTAACTTAAAATATAAAAATGTGCTGTTGGGATGAAGATGTCACTCCTCACACCAGCAGCAGAGATGTGAGGGCAGAACAGGTTCTCCAGTCCTAGTAACTGGAGATAGTTAGAGAGGAGAAACCCATCAGGAAACTGTTCCTAAAATTCATACTACTGGGCCATAGTGGGAGGATGGGGTGGCTGCTTGAGAGGGATTGCACAGGCTGCAGGGAAGCAGCAGATAAAGGCACTGACCATGGAGCCGTGATGGGGAGTGTGGTTTGAGTTGCATGGTAGTCTCTGTGCCACATATGAGATCTAGTGCTGGCCTGAGGAGCATGGCTGGGTGGACATGAACACTTTGGCAGAAGTTCTTGCATTTGGGCTGCAGTTCTCCTTTTTTTTTTTTTTTTTTTTCCCCCTCGCCTCGTCATAAGGCCTTGGGATGGCTCTGGATTCCATAAATGTTTACAGGTGTTTTCTTTTGTTCTCAAAGTTGTTACCTTTTTCAAATCCACACAAAGGGAGGTCCTAATTAAATGGTATTAATTGAAGAAATAGGCTATGGAAAATAGTTTTACCTCTGGATTCTTTCTCTTCATCATTTATCCAAAAGCAACTTATGTCCGTACAGTCCAGCAGCATGTATGTATATTGGTGATAATATCTCTAAATTTAATAACAGCCTTCACTGTATTGTAAGAGGATATAAATGTATTATATTGGGTAAAAGGAATGGTCTTGTGGCCAAGGAATTGCACTTCAGTTTTGAGGAACAGAACTCATTTCCATCTCTGGCTGAGACAAGTGCTCAGGCTCTCTGCTTTTGCAGCTCTATTTGTCTGTGTTGATTCGAGGTTTTCAGCACATCAATTATTTCTTACTGCAAGTACATACAATATTTAGTGCAGTAGGGCTTTAATATCAATAAAGGACTCTAGGTGCTATTTTAAAACAAATAGTATTTTATTACCTGAATATGGAATATGTATTAGTACTGTAATTGTTTATTGATGGCAAATTACGTGATTAAGAGTTATCTTGCACATGTGATAAATTTACTGCAATTACATCATTGTCAGAAAAAACTAGACAGAGTGAAGAAAGTGTATTTGTGAAAGTGTTTTTCATACACACTGAAGCAAGTTTAGACTGCAAGGCCTACAGCTTCTGACAGTACAGGTCACAAGGATGAAAGTCAAAATCCTGTTTTATTGTAGGTATTTGGGAAAGTGGCCATGAGAGACAACAATCAAATAAACAGAAACAACAATTTTCAGACTTTCCCCCAAGCTGTGCTGCTTCTGTTCAGGTGAGTAAGCCTTAACTGTTATTTAGTGTTGATCTATGAAAAACGTCTCTAGCCCCCATGCTATGGATTTTTCAAAGTGTACACGTGAGAAGCAATTCAGCATAACAAGCACATCCTCTCTGTCTGGCTGTGTGCTGAGTGTCCATGGGCACAGCAGGGTTCTAGTCAGGTGATACAGACTTGAACGCATTACAGCTATTGTGAAACACCTCGTTTGTGGAGTAGTTGTCTTCAGGTAGAGCCCAAACATAGTTTGCCATGGTATCACTGTGTAGGTGTTGGGAAAGGTGAATAAGACTGTGCTCTTACTGTAATCTGTAGCAGCACAGCTCGGGTGACAGTTTGAAAAAATGAAAGATTGTTGCAAAGGTAAAGAAATAAAATGTTATTGACATTTGCTGAAGAGATGACAGTAAGTAGAGCGTGTAACTACCAGAAGGGAAATACCAGATAAGCAGTACACAAAACTTTCTGATGGCAAAGGTAGCTAAATCTTGATGTAGGGGAATTAGGGAATCTCCATCATTAAAGAGCTTAAGAAGAGGGTAGACATTTGCCAGGAGTGCTACAAAATGTTCTGGAGCAAGGAGAGAGAATGACATGGAAGAGGGAAGCCTCTAAAGGTGACAGCCTTGAGAGCTCGCTTGCCTGTGATTCTGTAACTCCACTTGGCTCCTACACGTTGTTACTAACCTGCTTGGCAAAACTGGCAGGTCATTCCTTACCTGAGACCAAGGGCGTCACCTAATGAGATCTAAGTCACTTTATGCATGTAAAGACTTTTGTCTTTGAAACTAGATAATGAACACAGCCAAAAATGTTATAAATATCTAGCTGTCCTTTAAATATTTGAAATCATGGGTCTGTACACAGGCATTACTCAGCTATGCAAAAAAATTGAATAGCAGAAGTTAGAGACCAGAATTTCCTCAGCCATTCTGAGGAAAAAGCAATTAATCTTTTACAAATAGATGCTTTCAACTTTTATGAGAGTTTTTCATAAACAACACTGCTTTTGTACACAGCAGCTCCACTGCAATAAGTATTTAACTTCTAAATCACAGTTCGGGGTTCAAATTTTTACATGCAAGCCTTTATGGTGCGTTTATCTACCTTGTAAAGTGTGTCTGCAATGTCAGATCTATGTTTGTAATTTCTGAAACATGGTCTGTATTTTCTCAGTTCCTGCTCTGAAGAATTTATGGTCTGTCTTCACATCTGTGCCTGTATAGCTCCAAGCCTTTAGTCAGAACTTAAAAAATTAATACATCTTTAATCCATTTTGGTCAAATAATGCCTAATGTATCTTTGTGACCTTTTAAAGGTGTGCAACTGGAGAAGCCTGGCAGGAAATCATGCTGGCATGTTTGCCTGGAAAACGCTGCGATCCAGAATCCGATTATAACCCAGGGGAAGAATACACATGTGGAAGCAATTTTGCCATCATTTATTTTATCAGTTTTTACATGCTTTGTGCGTTTTTGGTGAGTCTGGCTTGTGCTTATAAACAGAAATGAGCTTTGGCATTTTGACTTTCCTCTTAACTAAAAGAGTAGTGGGTTCAGAGAACAAATGAAAATCTCTTATCTAAAATACGTTTGCAAGGTTATATTTTTCCATACACAGTCCTAAATCCTGTATCTTATACTAATTTTTGCAACGAGAGTGGTGAAACACTGGTACAGTTGCCCAGAGAGGTGGTAAGTACCCCATCCCTGGAAACATTCATGGTCAGGTTGAATGGGGCTCTAAGCAACCTGATCTGATTGAAGATCTCCCTGCTCATTGCAGGGGGATTGGACTACATGAGCTTTAAAGGTCCCTTCCAACCCAAACCATTCTATGATTGTAAATTCTCATGTCCAAGATGTTCTTCTGACTGCATGTATGCTGGAGGCATTGGTTGCATGTTTGAAAGCTGAGTTAAGTCTTTTCATCAGCTGTTGTTTCAGGCATTTCTCAATAGTATCATTAAATATTCATTAATAATAAAGCTGCAGTTCCTTTGGCTTACTAGTAACGCTGTTTGTGTTACTTAAACTTAGCAGAATTTGGATTCTTGTCTCTACAGGTGTGCTCAAACTGTAGCACATGAGATGCGAACAGTAACCTAATCCATGGCATAATGGATTATTTGCTCTAAAATCTTTAAAATACATTTTTCCTCATTGTAGGTGTCTGCTCTAAGCTGGTTGATGTGTTCTATTCACAGAACTGTTCTCCTTGCAAAAGGAGTAGTCGAACAGAATTCTGAACTAATGTAAACATACATGTTCTGCTGTTCTGTATCATCTTCTGTATTAACAAAACGTGTGCACAAATTTTATTGTCATGACATTGAATCCTATTAATTAAAAAGCTGTTTCCTGAGATGTGCACTTTGTCAAAATGTGTTGGATCCACTCTTTAATTTGATGTAGTTGGATCTGGCAAATCAAGGAGGAGAAGCAAAACCATGTTACAGCCTATGTCAAAGACTGAGAATCACACTCATGTGGTATCATTACTTGATAGAGTTCCAGTCCATTAAATGCCCAGCAAGTATTTTCTGTGATATTTGATGATATTTGCCAAAAATCATCGTTTATGAGATCACTTTATTTGTTTGGATTCTTAACCTATTAATTCTTAATATTATTGAATATCTTTTTTGAAAATTTCAAAATAATTAAGGCAAGTTGTTTTTAATTACTTTTTTAGATTATAAACTTATTTGTGGCTGTCATTATGGATAATTTTGATTATTTGACACGTGACTGGTCTATTCTGGGTCCCCATCATTTGGATGAGTTCAAAAGGATCTGGTCAGAATATGACCCTGAAGCAAAGTAAGTTAGATAATTTCTCTGATAAGATTTATCTGGTAAAAACAATAAAAGCAGAGCATAGTATATTCTTTGGGAATGGATGTATGTTTGGTAACTGATATGTGTTGGTTCCAGGGGAAGGATAAAGCATCTTGATGTTGTTACGTTACTGAGGCGCATTCAGCCACCACTTGGTTTTGGCAAATTATGCCCTCACCGAGTGGCCTGCAAGGTAGGTTTTACCCTATTTTCTTTCCAGATTTCTCTCACAGTTAGTTCATTAATTCAATTCTGCCCGATATGTGTCACACATGCATAGTAATCCTGTCCACAATGTCTCCTTCACTCTCAAGTTTCCCTGTTTTTTGCAGGCTTAAACCAGCAAAATTAGTGTCTTTTATTTCAGTGTACTCATTTGAGTAGTTACCACCAGTGTAAAATTCTTCACAGAGCATCAGAATGACAGGGGTCAGTCTCTGTAAGTCAGCAGTAGTAAATGCTCTGTAAATCATTAGTCTATTATTGTCGTGTGTATGAACTACCTCATCCCGGCATTTCTGGGGACCTGGTGTCACATGTAAGACTACCTCAACTCAGTGACATTTCTGATTTCTCTTCAGTTGTAGGGAGAAGAGGGTGGTCGTTTACTTTAAGTGACAATTAAGTCTTGATACAGTACTTTTGCAGTTGCATTCGTGGGAAGTTTACTGAGCGTGAAACACAGAAATGAAATTCAAGGGTGGGGACTAGAATGTGATAAACCAGGCTGAAGTGAATTACGGTGTGCAATACAATATATAGCCATGAGAAGACTGAAAATTAAAGGGAATATAAAATCGTTTAGAATTTGTCAGGCACGATGTGCAATTTAGATGAGGATTAATTGCATTTTAATATAAAAGTTGAAAAGCAGCACAAAGGAGATGAATAATTATTATGTTATTTAAGGACTTCAGAACTATGGATATTGTGGTTTTAGCCATTTCAGTTGGAATAACATCAAGCCTTCCAATTAAAGGATCATTACAACAGCACTGCAATTTGATTTCTTTTATACCTGTTTTGTAAATAGGTAGGTTGACGTGTAAAACACTGGGTTCAAATGGAATGCCTAAAGGTGTACTTATAGCAAAACTATATCTGTACGTTAATATAAATTATTCAATTGAGTAACACTTTTAAACTAGAATAGAAGAAAATCCAAATCAGACATTAGCAAAAGATTTTGATAGATTAAATAGTGTTTTTCTGACAAACAGGGTCACAGCGATACTGGTGTAAAAGATGGACACTGTAGTGCAGAGATGGACTAATCCAAAGAGGAAAGCCTCTTTCACAGTAATTCAGTGTAGACAGATAAGAGAAGCACGGCATCACTGAGGAGTTACCTGAGAAATGAAGCAGCTTATACACTACAGACCTGGTGCTGAGGACTGAGCATGGAGCATGAGCCTGGAGGAACCCATGGGAAAATTGGAACACGATGCAATTAGAGTGCATGCCTCTTAATACTTGCATAGTGCGATTTATAGCCAAGGATGGGGCTTCAGTGTTTGCAAATTAACTCAATAAATAGCTCATGAAAATTACTGGACAGTTTTAGCTTTTGTATAAATGTGCATGTGATTAATACAAGAAAGAAGCGACACTGGGTGATTATTATACACAGCTGGGATGGAAGACTTACAAAATTCTAATGCTTCTCTGGATATTATTCTTTGAATACATCAGCTTTTCAGAAATGAACATTACAGGAGAGTTTTTTTCAAACAAAACCACATCAAAAATTGTTTTCTTTTTCTCATTTACAGAGGTTAGTAGCCATGAATATGCCACTAAACAGTGATGGAACCGTCATGTTCAATGCTACTTTGTTTGCTTTGGTTAGGACTGCTCTAAAGATAAAAACAGAAGGTAAGGTTCTTGGCTTTAAAGCCTTTACTGCACTTGTAAGAAGGTACAATGAGAGAAATTTACAGTTTTGGCCAAAGCCCAAGAAATCTCAGAAATTATTACATGCTTTTACCTGGTGAGATAAAAAACATGCAACAGTGGCATAATAGGTGTTCTACTGCAAAGAATGAATGAGTTCCCTTTCTGCCCACACACAATGCTCCTTCCTCATTGCTCTTTAACTTGATGCCTTGGATCCCACACTGGTGCAACTGCAGCTTTTCCACACTGGAAAGCAACATCCCTAATTTGATCAAGACCGGTTCTGCCTGGGTTGAGTGGACTTCTGTCATTTGCATCAGAGAGGGAAAAGTTTTTTA
Source organism: Tringa tobata (assembly GCA_033628505.1). NCBI lineage: Eukaryota > Metazoa > Chordata > Aves > Charadriiformes > Scolopacidae > Tringa > Tringa tobata. The sequence continues at coordinate 289,081 of JAHREE010000233.1, forward strand.
AAATAGTGGTATGTTTTAAAGAATTTTGCTTTGTATGTTCATACGTTTTTTCATTATTTTAGCATCTTTAACTACTTTCTGTTCTGTGTCTTCTGCTATTCTCAGCAGAATTTGAGTTCTGCTGCCGATAACAAACTGATTAGATTCCGCCCCCTCAGGCGTCGCTGTGGTTTAGATAGGCACTGCAAGAGATGGCAAACTGCTCAGCAGTCAACTGCCTGGACTTTTGAGCCTGTAGAACTGAGTAATTACTGTGATTAAACAAATAAAGGCTCTGCTTTGGGCCAAGAAGGATGTGGCCGCAAAAAGGCAGTCATCACTTTCTGCACAATTTAGGCGGAAGTCGTTAAGCAGTGACAGAGTAGAGACAAGATCTGTAAATTACTGTTGACCTCTGCAGTACTCCAGAGACTGATGTGAAAGCCCTGGGAGCTCACTGTCTTATACCCTTTTTTTCTCTTTAGGTGTTGTGATGGTGTTACCTGCTACTTCGTGTAGCTTTGCCTTGTTACAAAGCATCCTTATCACAGTCTATATTTGTATACAGCTAATTAATATCCAAAGGATCATTCATTGCAGCTGGTTGAAACATAAGTGCCATCCTCCATTTTTCTATTTCGTTGCCACAGGTAACCTAGAGCAAGCAAATGAAGAACTTAGAGCTGTTATAAAGAAAATATGGAAGAAAACAAGCATGAAATTACTTGATCAAGTTGTCCCTCCAGCTGGCGGTCAGTCTGCTAAACTTTGCAATATGCTATTCTCTGTGCGTTTTGGTCTTTCTAGATTGTTAGGAACCAAAGAAATAAAATTACTAAATTTTGCAATTATAATAGCATTACAGGACAGCAAATAATAATAACAAAATATAGAGAAAATTATATCCTATTACACTAGATAATACATATAGGACTAATAAGTAAAACTTCTTTAGATCAAAAAGGAGAGGAAAATGTTATTCGTATTTTCTTGCTTGAAAGAAAATACTTTATTAGACCTAAATCTAGTCTTGACTTCGAGTCATTCAGCAAAAAAACCTAAATTTACTTGGACTTCAATGCATTGAGCAAAATAACATGTTTTTACTAATTAAGCTTGACAATGTACACTGCATTATAGCTTAGATCCTTGTACATGTTGAATAATTCTGGGAGGAAAAAAAAATTAATTGCCAGCCTAAAAATATTTATTTTCTAAATTAATAAAGCAAGAAGCTAAATTATCTCAGTTACACTACTTTAAAGCAAAGCAGTTCAATAGTCATAGTCAACTGATAATGGAAATGGTTCAGATTTATGCCAATATGACTGAGATATGAATATGGCCCATGTGAAGAGATATCTAAATTCTAAAGACACCAATATGTTTATGAGAACCGCAAGGCACGTATATTAGTTGTTCCTACATGCTGTAATATGACATGTCAAATATTTGTTATATCTCTCTTTTTAAATATATATATTCTGATATATATATTTAGCCTTTTTCAATATATACATTTTTATTAATATGCTGTAGTGTAGGTTTAGGTGACTGTTTTTTACTTGCTTTTTCAAGTTTTAAAGGTGCAGGATCTGTTGCACTGTCACCCACACCCAGAATATATTTATCTAGAGATCCAATACATAGATCCATTGTAATGATCTGGTATTTCTTGTAGTTTATTGTACTTTTATAGCGTTACGGCAGCTTTCAAGACTGATCAGACTCAGGTTTGGAAGCAGACTCAAGATCCCAGGCCCGATGGTGGTGGAGGCTGATCCCTCTCTGAAGGTGATGCTCTCAGTCTCTAGGGGAGGAAGAGCATGCTGGCTGCACTGCTGTTCAGCATGACCCCAGGAGCAGCATTAGCTTTGTCGCTGGAGGGAGCCACTTGCTATTGGTGTGGTGGCTGCCAGATAATAGCGGAGATGAAGGCAAAAATCTAGCAAATTCGACTATCCAAAGGGGAACTGATACTGCACATTTAAAACAACTTTTTGTGTTCTACTCTGTTGGTTTTAGCCTTACACCTAAGTGCTTGCATGGCATAGATGAATTGCTTTGTTATTGTTGTAACTATGTGCTTGAGCTTTTTCTGCAGCCTCTGTTCCTTTCAACTATCAGTCTTTCCGAATATTCTGAAGCAATTCTGTTTTAGGGTGGTGGCATGGAATTGGTGTTGCCTCTTGCCGACTTTATTCCCCTACATTTTTTAATTGAAATAGAGATGCATGCTTCAGAATAGCGAGCTGTGCCTGCCTAAATCAGTCTGACAATCTGTAAAGACTACATTCCTAGAACTAATCTTACATAGTAACTCACTGTTAACTTCAGCCTCATTTCATCGCTGAATATAAGCTGTATATTTATTTTCGGCTGTACTAAAATTCATTGCTAATATTTATTCTGCAAATGTAGCTCTTCAGTGTAGCTAGAAGGCTGAATACCTGGATCAGTGCTTGATTGATAGAAGACAGTATGGCTTCTACAACCCAGTATAAATAAGAATATGTTGGGAAGTCCTTATGATTTAGACTATTCTTTATTTCAGTTTATTTTGTTTCTCTGCAGGCCTTGTTATGACTTACCTAAAAACTGATAATATTCTAACCCACCTAGAAAAAAAGAGGAATACAGCTATTTTATATTCATATGCCAGAGGAGTGTAAAATAGCTTAATATACAGTAGAAATTAGTTTCTATTCATGCTTAATGTTCAATAGAAAAATGTATATGACAATAACACCAATAACAGCTGGTAGCAACAGTCTGTTAGGAGGCAGAAAATTCTCTTCAATATAAAACAACAAAGCATCCAAATTCAATACGTTAAAATCACTTGCACTTAAAAATATTAAGCGATCTAGTTTATAATGTTTTTCTCCAGTATTGCTTTTGCTGATATTAATGAATGCTAGATCCTTCATGTGCTCGTGACCGTGCCTCCAGAACACAAGCAGAATAATTATTTGCGGAGCAGAATGAAAATAATCAGTATAGCATATTTGTCCTGAATGATAACTAGATGCACTAGACACGGTACTGATTACATAACTCATTACTATAACTTAATTAAACTGTTAATTTTTTATTAGCAACACATTTTCAGTACAGAAAAATGAAACTGCTTTGCAAAGACATAGAACGTCAGTCAAAGGCCTGAATGTATGAATGAGTTCACATTCTTAGGAGACTAGAGAGTAAGAGAAATACATACAACTCGCTAAAGATTCTCTTAACTCCCTGGTCTCCTGCAAGCCCATTTAATCCTGCCCAGTACTTTTCACCCTCTTCCAAAACTTCCTACTGAAATGATTCCTTTTCCTGTGACTAATTGTAACTATAGATTTGTCTATTCTGTGGTCAGTTATGCTTAGCTGCCTCCCTATACCTGTCCGTATCTGGCTATATGTGTGTTATTCAAAAAAGAAAGTCAAGGATGGCTCCCCTTGGCCAGGCTTCAGTTCTTGTGTGCGCGTGTCTGCAGTACAACTGACTGTGCCTGGGAAGTACACATGCATCTTGTCTGTACATACAGACTTTGGCATGCAGAATTCAGCAAACTGGTAATGCATTCAGCTAATAGGCTTTTAAAAAGTTGGTGCATGTCCAGAGTGGTCAATAAGAGCCCTTCGTTTCTGCATACTGAGACTTTGCAGATATGGTGGTCTCAGATACAGTCAGTAGTCGTGCAATGTTGTAGCCTGACTTGAGACATGCTCTAAGTGCGCCCCATAGTAGTCTATGTTATATCAAGTCTGTCACTTCTATGTGCTTGTTCTTTCTAGGAGCCATTTGCTATATCACTTCCTTAAAAGTGCTTTTCAAATACTTGAAACAAAATAGCGTAAAGGATGGGGAAAGGTTTATCTGGGGATTTTGACCAAGGCTACATTGCAGATCAATGGATTCAGCTAAGCTAAGGAAGGCAAGTTTAGATTAGATGCTTCATAAGAGATCTCTTCCTAATAGAATACACCATTAGTCTACTGAGGAGCTGCTGACAGAGATTACAGATGAGCATCAAAGCAAATGTTCACAAAAAGTTTAGAAATTAGATTTGGTGAGTCAATAAAAAAGCCTTTTGCTGAAGCAAGAGGCTGAATCTGTAGGCTGGTGAGCTTTTCCTGGGACCTGTGGAGTTCCCGCTGTTTTCCAGTGGGAATTGGGGGAACTCAGACTGAAGAGATGTCAGTATTTGGCAGAGCAGGCTCTTTAATGTGCTAAGATACTTCCTGCAACAGACTGGTCTCCCAACCAAGGTATTTTAAAGCAATTTTTATAATTATTTTTACTTTGATACATTTAAAGAAAAATAAAATGCTGGGTTAATAAATCCCTGGTGCACTTTTACTGAATTTAAAGCCTGTCGTACTTTCTCATGTGCGTACAGCCCATTTCAGGCATTATATTGAGAGGAGCTTATTTTGAATGGGAGAAGATTCATATTGAGACAGATTTTTTTCATAGGTAAAAATGAGTTTAAACAGTATTGTCCGTGGATTGGATTTCCCCATCCTTTTTATTCATGTGAAACCAAGTCACGAAAAGAAGAAAGTTAATTAAATTTAAATTAGCAAAAGCTGTCATATTATAGGTAAAAATACTATTAGAAATACTGTCTTCAGTGAGATACATTGGACATATTATTATTGATAAAATGAAGACACGAAGAGCCTTTGCTTTAATCAAATGTTAATGTATGACATTACAGTATGTGACAATCGATTAGAGAATTTGATTGACAGTCAATTAAAGAAGAAGCTTGCTTAATAGAATGTGTTGCGAGAGATTAGGTGACACAACAGAAAGGGAAACAGGTAACTTCATGCCAGATAACTTTAGCGGAAAACAAGTGTGTAAAAACAGGGGGGAAAAAAAGCAATGTTTTTCATAGAAAACTATTCCCAGTTTTCTGGCAAGCATTACTCATCAAGAGATCAAACGTGCGCAGCTGAATGATTCGATGGGACTCATAAAACAGGCCAATATGTCCTCGACATGCCATCAACCAGGCCATTTCCATAGCCTCATAAGGTACCCGCTTTTCAACTTTAAAAACTTTGAAATTTGGATTTTATTCAAAACAGTGACACCGTAAAAATGGTAGGTTTTACCGCACTTGCTGTTCGCATATCTTTTGAATTGTACTAAATTAACTGATGGAAGTTATTTTCATTTCTATCAGCATCACAGAGCTGATACAATAATGTGGGAAAGCACTTTGTTGTTTCATATTTACTGTTATCTTTCTAGAAGGTGGCTAAGGACCACATCTTCACTTAAACAAAACTCTCATAGAAAATATATGAAATTGTAACCTCTGTGGCATTTCCTCAGAGTCTAGAATCTGTCTTATTGGGTGACAATAAGTTAGCAGCAGATACAGCCAAACATGAGCATCTGGGACACGAGTAAAATTTGGACTGGAAGATGCTCAGGGATTACACTTCGGGCATGACACTAATAAAAGAATAAAAATGTGCATAACAAAGCTGGGTGTAAAGATGTCAAAGTGCCTGTGGAATCAGAATGATGCTGCATTGATACACTGACTAAGTAAATTTGGTTCAGCAGAGAAAAAAAAAGAGAGATGTCGTAATGTTGTAAGCAGGACTTTTTTTTTTTTTTTTTAAATGGAGTTGCTCTTATGAACATAAGTATATGCAAGTCATAGTAGCTTTTATCTTAATCCATTTATTCCAAGCAATTAAAGCCAGTCTTTCAGCTTCTATGCATATACAAATATATTTATGGCTTTGTTAGAAATTTACACAAACTTATGTAGATGTACAAGAGACTCGGTAAAGTATTGTATTTGCTTCTTTATTGAGGATGAGTTCCCTTACCTGACTGAGCCTACACTGCTTGCTAAAACATTGCTTTTAACCTAGTTACAGGTTCTACTGTTGTAAGATGAAAGCACAGTATCTATTGCAGCCATCACATTTTTTGCCCCCAAATCAGATATGAGTGTACAGGCTAATGATAAATGTGCTGACTTGGGAGAGATCTGTCTGGTCTGTTCATTTAGATGATGAGGTAACCGTGGGGAAGTTCTATGCCACCTTCCTGATACAGGACTACTTTAGGAAATTCAAGAAACGCAAAGAACAAGGACTGGTGGGGAAATATCCTGCGAAGAATACCACGATTGCTCTGCAGGTGATTTTGTTTTTACATTTTTAACTAACCATTTTGTGAGCTTACTTGAAATAGCAGGTAGATGAATATTGATGATTGTGCAGTGCTGCAAGGATTTTATTTAGCTGGGACTCTTTTGGCCCTTATTCATCAGAAAGGTAAAACGTAATCCTGCTATTCTGTCTATAACAAGGTAAGTGCAAATCGTTATTCTCTGTGCATTGCTTAAACAGTAGCAACAGTTATAAAATTTCTTAGCAAGTCTAGTCGATACATCACAGTCTAAAGTTGCTGATGTGAAATCAGATAAATGAAGTTCTGAACAGTCATTTCCATTCTTTTTTTTGCTTTACCTGTTTAAGTTCTTGCATTCCTACAATGCTGCAAGCCAGTTCTCAGAAAACTTCCTAATATGCTTTACCTTATAGTAAAGAGGTTTTTATATGGTATCATTTTTCTTCTTAATTCTCATTGTTCTTTATCTTTTCCACTAATGGTTACTAGTGAAAGGCCTTCCTATCAGTATTTTTATAGTATTTGTATTATTGTATTGTATTTGTATTATCAGTACTTTTAATATTTTTGAGCTTTGAAGTAATGTTAGCGTACTACATTAATGTCATGTACTTCTCTGTCTCTTAAAACAAGCTGTCAAATGGAAACCAGGACAATAGATTTGGCCGCCTGTCTCTCGCCAGGCCTGCAGCAGGCAGTCCATAGAGCACATACGATCTGAAGAGTATATTCTGAACATTTCTTTCCAGTGATACTCTGTATTATGAACTTTGAAACAGGCAAATGGAAGGGTGTCCTCAAATAATTCCAGACATCATACACTGCACTGTTTTTATTGGATTGGGACTTTCTGGATTTCATTTAGTGCTGACTGGATCCCTACAGACTAAAAAGATATTTAATGTTTCTTTCAGCTTTTTATTCTGATGCCAAAATTTAGGAATATGTTGTGAAAATCCTTTTCTAAAAGGGAAGGAATGTGTTATTCTGAATCAGATACTGTTTTCTTAGTTAAAAATCCTACTGGTTTGTACTTTGAGCAAGCAGAGTGACCGTTGCCGTCTTAATTGGGTAATTTGTTTCATTCCTTCTTCCTAAGAATGTCTTTGCTGGCAGCTCTGAGACACATTCTGTTCCAAGTCACCATAAGCATAAGAGATGCAAGAGGCAGAGAAAGATTGATTACAATTCTTGCTATTGAAGCGTGAGCGTGTGGCTCGCCAGGACAGTGTGAACTATATTTGCATATCATGAGAGAAGAGAAAATTATGGGGAATGAAAGGGATAAAAAGAAAAAGACTGGAAACAGTTGAAAGTGAAAGACATTGGATTTTTAGGAAGGCCTTTGCAGACTTCTTCATTTCAGAACCATTTGAGCATAAGAAGTTCAAACTTAGTTTTAAAGTTTTCCAGTTGTGTTTTCGAAGTTGCACACATAACAACATAGAAACAAACGCCGAGTTTCCAAATGTGAGCGTGCTCTGTTGTTTATTATCAGATTGCTAAAAAAATAGCCATGAATCTGCTAAGAATCTACAAAGGCTGATGGGATTTGAGGCATGGCACTTACTATTTTTTGCTGATTAAAACAATGCTCCTGTGGTAATAAAATGAACCAGCTGGGATATGGTAGATGGGAAGGTTCGTTCTTTCTTTCTCCCTGTTTTCCTCCGTTCTACTTCTTTCTAACAAATCAGTAGTAACTCAACTTGAATTGCCAAATAAAAGTTGAAATGCCATTTCAAAGAAAGCAGAAACCTATGGTTGGGAAAAAGCCCAGTCTTACAGGTTTTCAGTCCAGCGTTTAAAGGAATAATACAATTCAATATGGGAAGCTACAGCAAGACAATTCACAGGCAAAATGCTGTGTTTGTTAGAATAATTATAAGAGGACACAGGTTTAAAACAGACCTGGGTATCTTTCTAAAAGAGATGTTCTGTTTCAAAAAGGAATTGATTTCTTCTGATCAATGCTGCCAAGAGCAGTCCTGTGGGATGTATTATAGGGATGTTAGGATAAATGATCACAGGGGATCTTTTTGGCATTGTAATGTATAAACATCTGATGTCTCTCCATCTTCAGCCTCTTCATTCCAGACTTGCTTTGACCAAAGCTTAAATGCTTATAAAACTTAAATGTTTTCAACAAACCTATATTCTTAACAATGATTTTGGCTGCATAATTTATCATTATACCATCAAACTTGTTTTTCAACTGCGGAAGTTTGTTGAATGATCTGTGAAAGGCTTGTTACTATGAAGATGTTACTTCAGTTCTTGGAGAGCTAATAGTAGCTATTTTTCCATTTATTCTCTCAAATGCCTTAAGTAAACTATATTTGCAGATCTCTCTGGTAAACAATATACTAAGAAAAGCAGGAAAGTACAATATGACTATTGTCCGATTTGTTAGGAAAATTGTGATGACTATTATGTCAACATACGCCTCATTTCCATTGTAAACACTGAAGGACCTTCATATAGCAATCACAGTGGATTTACAGCTTTATTACCCAGTTCACCCAGATGAATATACTGTTTGTTTATGTATCTCCATATAAACTAATCATACAAACTGTGCGTATAGTATTCCAGCACCTGACTTTGCTTACTAAGGTGTGGGGGGAACAGACTGTGAATAAAAACAGGTACCAAGTCAGTCAGCCTTCTCTCCTCTCATATATATCCTTAGCTACACCTGAGTTCCTGTCACTGAAATCTGCCAGTAAATATGGGACCTTTTTTTTACTGTTTATTTACCTTATCTTTTTGTTGTTTTGAGAACTTTATTTTTGAAATTAGAAACTTCCTGTAACCAGGGCAGGGACATGACCTCAGCAGCAGCTTTTCTTTAGTTTCTCCTTTAAACTAGTTACGATTTCACAGTATCTAATAGTCATGATAATACCACTGCAAACAGCTTCTGCTTTCTGGACTGCGAGAGGAGATGAGAGCAGCAGAAACTGGGCTAAGCCTGTCTAGTTTTTCAAGCTCTGTCATTCAGGATTCCTACACCTGGAATTGTTTGCTTAAAGCTTTAAATAAGATGAGGAAAATACTTTAATCAGGCTACATAAGAGAAGGCTTTCCAGCCATCTGATTTTTCTATTTGTAAAGAACAAGGCCAACTGTATGTTCATATTCTTGTCAACATCTCGCACAATTGTAGATCAGTTCTCATGTTGCAAACTCCTTAAAGCAACAACAAAAAGCAAATGTCACCGGTTCCAATTTGTGTCAAAAGCTGTATGAGCAGTAAATGCTCTTGTACTTTTGCTGATATCTGTAACTTTCTCTTGGGGTCATTGGAATTACCTGCAGAACTAGTTAATTAGTTAAGAACATGTTCCTAAGGATCTCATAAATCCCTGCAATTGCTGCACTATCAGACCTGACCTTCCTTATCTCCTGCAAGAAAGGGCAAAATCAACGTGCTATCAAGCTTTACAATCCATTCCTAACTTTTGGGTGAAGCAAGAGGTGAGTTACAGTTTTATAATCCTGCTAGTTGGCCAAGTCACTCTCTTCCTGGCTTCAGGGAGTAAACATCTACTTTGAGAGAGGAAGTGGACACTCCTTGTGACAAAACCAGTTCTGTGTTTTCATTCTCAGGACAATTGTTGAGGCAAGAAAATGACTGGATGTTGCTTTTTTCCCTGTTTTATGATTATTTTTTTTAACATAGAACACTCCTCTTTGCCTTCCTTTATTCCTCATGTTCTCAGTGGTTCTCATTTTGTTGAGGTTTGAGGTTTTCTTGGGGTTTTTTTGTTTGGTTGGTTTTGGTTTTGTTCTTTTTTAAAAGATAGTTTTGTTGGGTACTTTTGAAGATACTGAAGTGAAAAGCCCATGTAACTGTTAGATGGCCTACAGCACTGCTTCTTCCAGGAGAGTTATGCCTACCTTTTTTTTCCTTTTTCTGTAAGTTCAGGGAAGTCCCATGCAATTTTCTGGTGGCCTCCATTAGTTATGTTTCAACGAGTGTGGTAATAAATGCGGCTTCCAAGGGAAGATTATTTATCTAAAGATCAATCTGTGCACCCAGGAAGGCGGACTGGCTAAGGAGTGTGCGTATAAATACTGTTCTTAGAAGATGTTCTCTTTAGAGAGAAACAAAAATTATTTCATTTCAAGGCTAAGTAAAAAGATACACTTTTTTGGTTAGATCAAGAACTTTTGGGAGTAAATGTAATGACTAAAATCAACAGCACCTTAATTTTACCCTTCTCCCAGATGTCCTTTCTATCATTTGTAATTCAGTAGATAAAAGCATCATATGTGTGCAGTTATATTGCCATCAAAATGTTTTTCCAGCACTTTATGGCCAAATTACTACAGCAAAATTTACTTTATCAAGCCTCTTATTCCCCTTTGAACAAGTTATTAGTGTGTATTTGTCAAAAAAATACTTGTAAATTTCAAGGAACTTTTATCATCCTTTCACTTTTGAAGAATGCAAGGGAAGAAATTTTTTCTTACTTTTAAAGAATATTTTGTTATGTACAGTCAGATAGGTATTGAAAAGCAGTTTTGAGTTAGGGGACACTCAATGGCTTGAGGAAATAATTGATAGGGTTCTTATGTTTCCTGCATTATCTGTTTTACTTAACCCTGCCTTCTTACATATGCACCTCTTGCATCCTTAATCGCTTCAAGTTAAAGTTATGATGCTGACACTCTCAAATTTAATTTCAGATATTTGAAAAATTAGAACTAGTGAAAAAAGTTTTCTATTGCTTTAGGTTCTTCCGTTGCTATATTGCTCTATAAAACAAAACAAAAATAATTGTAACTTGCGGTATGCAATAAATAAATACCTGATGGTATTAATGTATCTGACATCAATGATGTGCACAAACAAGGAGTCACAGTAAGGCAGTCTTCTTGGCTGCTGCTTCTCTGATGTCAAAGACATCAAGAGATGCCAAAGATTACAAAAAAGCAATAAGAAAATAGGGTGCACTTTTTCCCCTCCAAGGTTCTGAGAGTTGTATAGGTAACAGAGTTATCCTGCCTTTCTGCCAACAAAATCAAAGCAGTTCTTTAAAGGAGTTGTACTTGCTTCTGCTTTCACTTTGAAATGAGCTGCACTTTTCATGTCTGCTGCCTCTGTCCTTTTGAAACTTCTAACTTCTTAATCAGTGACAAGTGTTTAACAAGACTGAATACATTTGAAATTGATACAGAATTCTCTAATAGGAAAACTAAAAGAGCTTTAAAACCCCCTGTTGTAAAGGTTGGGTTTTTTCTTCCCCTTCCATTTCTCTTTAGCCTACTTGAATTTCTCTCTCTGCAAGGTAATGATACCTGGTCCTTAATTTGATAAAATATTTCTTAGAAATGGCTCTTTTACTATGCAGATGGCTCTTTTGCAGTGTAATGGTTGTGTAGCAAGCTGAACTAGAGAAAGAAAGGAAAACTGATACTGGTGGGTGAGCAGACATTTACTTCTGTGAGAGGTTTTATTCAACCGTGTCCAGCATTTGATCGGACTCTTCCAGGCACTGTAGTGTGAGGGGAGGCTCTGTCTCAGGGGACAGCATAGAAGCTGTAAAATCAGCAGCTTCTGAATTAACACTAAAGTATAGAATACTTCTTTTTGTCATTAAGACTTTAGGCATTTTTACGCATGAAACTGTGAAAATCTCATCCTTTGCCTGAATTTTATTTGTTTGCGTGAGACCAAAGCTTGCCTACTGTGTCAAGAGAATGTCACTTGCAGCCCCTCACTGTTTTGAGGCCAGAACCTAGAGCCCACTGGAATAAAGAAAACAGCTTCTTCTGATGCTGGTTTTGAGAAATGTTTAGGGGGAGAAGAAACAATAAAAGTTTGGGTTGAGTNTACTGTGTCAAGAGAATGTCACTTGCAGCCCCTCACTGTTTTGAGGCCAGAACCTAGAGCCCACTGGAATAAAGAAAACAGCTTCTTCTGATGCTGGTTTTGAGAAATGTTTAGGGGGAGAAGAAACAATAAAAGTTTGGGTTGAGTTGGGAGATTAGAATGGAGCACCCTGCAAACCTGGATTTGCTTTGTGAACACCAGAGCAAGCCACAGGCAGGAATCCCACTCCTTATTCCACAATAATTGTAAACAGATTGATTTTTATTCTGTTCAGCTCAGTTTTCCTTCAAGGATGCAGAATTTGCTGTTCGCTAAACAGCAACAGACTGCTCCAGGTACACATGGTCAGGGAAGAGGAAGCACACTAGAAGGTGAAGTAGGTCTCTGGAGATTATCTACTCAGGCTGTTGAGTAAAGTCTTCTTGCCATGAAGTTTCTGATAGGAATCAGAAAGGACACTCACTCAGAAAAGGACACATCAAATTATAACCAACAGCAGTTTGTCTAAACTTGCATATTGTCACCAGAAACATCTTGAGAAATGAAATAACAATCTACTGTCATTTTTGTAGTGTTATATATGCTCCAGGAGAAAAAACATTCCTTAAGGCTCACAGTGCCTTTCATATGCTATTGACTGATACTTAAGCAGTGAGAACAAATGTGTTTTCTTGGTAAAATCAGAACAAAATTATATTTATGGCAGTAGTTTAAGAGATGTCTTTTTGTAGTGACGGAAATTTGTATTGAGCCAAACAGTCGTCACATTGTTAGTAAAATAAATGTTAAGTGAAGCATGAACAAGTTTAATTACTTTCATCTAGTACTTAGAATGAATGCTATTTTTCCTAGGGAAAATATTTACTGTAAACTATGTGACATTTGCAGCTATATTTTACATTTATTTACAAGTAACCATCATTTTTAATATGTACAAATAAAAGTTAAAGATATTTCCCTTCACAAGTACACAAAAAGCACTGATTCGTTGAGCTGAACTTGATTTTGGGAACGTGTTTCAAATTAAAGTAATTATGTTTTTTTCTCTCTGAGAATTTTATAAGTAATATCAACCCTGCAGTACACAGTAAAAGAAAAAAGAAAAAGCCCTTTAGTAGGCATCAGCTGAGGGGTTAATACGTTGCTCAAGTTCAATTTAATTGTGCTTCCATGTTGATGTTGTGTTCACGGAAAGGCTTAGCTTGAAGGGAGCCTGGGCTTGAGCGAAAGCCCAGAGCCTTTGTGCAGCTGTAGAGCAGCGCACGCAGCTTCGGCGTGGGGAGAGGGGCTCTAGGAAGATGCATAACACTGGGGAATCCAGGCTTGACTACTATGTCTCTTATGTTCACTGCTATAGCGTAGGTCTCTTCAGCTCTCTTTTCTGCATGCTTATTTTCTTATTTTAGTAGTTCTTGCATTGCATTCTGTTCATACTAATGTCAGTTTGTTTTTATGTTAAAGTGTCAGCATAGCTTTGGGATTTTTTTTTTCTTTTTAGTTTTCTTTCCTATAAAATAAGCAGGTAGTAAAACCATGTTCCTTATCTACAAATGTAATGGTTTATATGAGCATTTTCAGAGTCATAGGCTTTCGGTATTCTGAAGCTCTGAAGACCTAAGTATTTAGAATTCATGTTTATGTTTTATTTCAGATCAGAGTTTATATAGCTATATACTTAAATATCCATCATTCTTCTAAAATATATGAAGGAAAGCTTACAAATGTCTCTTCCAATTCCTGGTATCACTATAAGATGCCTCAAAAAGAGGCATTGTGTATTTTATGTTGCTAGAACTAGTTTAGGTGATAGTGATTCTTTTAATTTAAATAAGGGTATTGTGCTTGCACTTCTTAAACTAAGCATAGACTGCATCTCTAGGTATGTTAAACCATACTTTAAAATGGATGTGGGCTGAGTTTAGATATAGGGAAAATTATCTTTTTGTTGTTCTAGTATTTATAAGCATTTAAATATTTTTCTAGAAGTCATGACTCTAGATTCTTGCATTATACATAAATTTCTTAATATGACATAGATACTATAGATGTGGAAAACGGATTTTACATCTATTTGGCATTTGTTAAAAGTAGTCTTTTTAAAATGTTTAACTGTTTAATCTTGTAATGTTTAACTTTTAAATGTTTTGATGTTCAAATGTTTGAGGTACTTTTCAAGCGTCTTTAAGCTTCTCTCTCTCTAAATATCCAATTCAGAAATACAGTTATTAGTCATAGGACATTTTTTTTCTCACTGAGGGACTTCTGCAGCTCGAGTATTTCAGCATTTGAAAGCACATGTGTGTCATCTCAGTGCTGTGTCAGAGACAGGGGCATCATTAATTGTGCCTTGAGATGCTATTTAGGACACAGCACTGGTGTGTTAGTGCCTTGTGCCATCTTGAAAACATTGCAGGTGCTATTATGCCTCATAAAGCACAGCTGCACAAAATTATCATGTTAATTTGAAGTTATCTTGTGCATTTACAAGAAAGCCTATTTAAAGACGTGCTTGGGTTTATTATGTAATTATGTTGCTCAGCGCACTGTGTGTCACTGGTTTGCTAACTAACCATTGGACTGATAACAGCTCATCTTCCTCGTGCCCACAAGATAAAAATTAAGCAAGGAGGGCATCAAAAATTAAATTTTGCAGAGGGGTGTCTGAAGAAGAAATAACTTCTTTTGCAAGCTTCTAGTGAAATCTCTAGAATAGAATTAGAGGCAATCAAACACAGTAACATTAATCTCTTTTCTTCTCCTACTTCAAAGAAACAACAACAAAATAAAAAATACCTGAGTAGAAACAACAGATGTCCTCTTGCAGAACAGCATGAATAATTCAATGATGCAATTTTGATCAATGTTATGCCTATAGAACGGGTGCCTAAACATATCTCTTGTGTGTTTTATCTGTTCCATTAGACCCTTTCATCTTCCAATATCTTTGATGAAAACAAAATTTGCAAAAAGGCATAGGGTAAATGCACATGAACATTAACCCATGTAACAAAAAAAAATACGTATTTTTTCCAGTTATGGATACATTAGGCAAAGACATTTGTGTATAGCAAATAATAATACTCTGTGTTGGAAAGTTAGAGATGAACAGAACTGAACAATTTTGTTTTCTTCAATATACTGGGATTATTAAGCACATTTTCTTAGAAATGTGATCCACCTGACGGATTTAACAGCCTTGTGAACCAGGCAGGTTTTCAGTCTGGTGAGCCAAGATAGATATTAGATGTATATACAGTGGCAGAACTGGCCCCTTGCTTCTTGAAATGATGTGAATTGTACTTTTGTCTGCAAAAAGAGAGATGAGATGAGAAAAACAGCCTGTTTTCTCTTGAGTAAGGAAGAAGTAATTCACCAAGAAGTAAACTAGAAAACAGTTAGAAGTGTAATCAAAATTAAATTGCTATTAAATATGCTGCTGCCAAACACATGGCTTTTCTCAGCTTTTATGCATATATTTGTGGGACTTTGTCATGATTTGGCAGACAGGAATATAAGCCAGTAGATTTTGCCAGGGTTAAAATTGATAATAATGTTGTCTGAGAGTGTTGTGTTCACGGAAAGGCTTAGCCTGAAGGGAGCCTGGGCTTGAGCAAAAGCCCAGAGCCTTTGTGCAGCTGTAGAGCAGCGCACGCAGCTTTGGCGTGGGGAGAGGGGCTCTAGGAAGATGCATAACACTGGGGAATCCAGGCTTGACTACTATGTCTCTTATGTTCACTGCTATAGCGTAGGTCTCTTCAGCTATCTTTTCTGCATGCTTATTTTCTTATTTTAGTAGTTCTTGCATTGCATTCTGTTCATACTAATGTCAGTTTGTTTTTATGTTAAAGTGTCAGCATAGCTTTGGGATTTTTTTTTTCTTTTTAGTTTTCTTTCCTATAAAATAAGCAGGTAGTGAGTGTGAAATGCAGGTAACTATTCTTGCTAATGATTGAATTACCCAAAAATAATAGTAATCCTCTGCTAAATAAATACAGTCTTTGCCTCTGCTAAATAAATAGGAAGCTTTGGTCTTCTACTTCGAAATCTGTAACTTCAAGTGTTAATTTTACTTCCCTTTAGCATTTTACAAAATGATGACTTTACCAACCTTGATAAGGCCTTGACTATGCAATTAGCATAAGAAGTAGGAGAAAGCACAGTGTATTCATGAAATGTATATTGCGTATTAACTCATTTGTAAATGATTTTTAGAGCCTTGTTCAATTACAGCATAACTCTCAAAGTTCATCCCTGAGGAAGAAAGTATAATTGCCAAATACATGTAGTCGTATGATTACTCAAGCGCCGCTTTCAGGAAGTCAAATAGTGGTATGAGTGAATCCTGAAGAGGAGCCTGTAGTTAATCTACACTGTTTGATACAAAGCTTTTTGGTTCACCCCTTCCCAGGTTCTGGTTGCCCACACTATGTAAAAGCCATTTTGCTCCCCAGCAAACTAACTCTTTTGGTTTTGAGCTGAAATTTGACTGCAGTGCTGTGGTGTACTCCAGGGAACGTGTGTGACCCTCAGCGTGAGTGAGACCAAGCCATGTTTACTGCCCTTCAGCTCTTTCTGGGGCTCCACACATCTTCATGCCAGCCCAGGGCGAGTAACTTGCAATGTCATGCCATAAAACTACAGCTCTGATGGGCTGGGACAGCCCTCATCTGCATCAAAAAATGCAGAAAAAAAAAATATCAGTCTTTTAGGTCATAATTAAAAATGCAGCCAAGTGCTGTGCATGATTATTAGTAGTGTAAGTGTAGTGATTGTAATGGGCTAAACAACAAATCTTTGATTTATTCTGAACCTGAGGAGACTAAGGAAAGAGTTAGGTAGAGGAAGATTGCCTTTTTTGCTCCGGACCATGACAGTCAGTGTTAAAGCAGGAAAAATGTCTCCTTTTTGAAGTAATTAAGGCCTATACAAAAGCACTGAATTCTTGGCCCCGAGTGTGATGTCTGTTTCCTCTCTAATGTGCAGTTTCTGCCTTATCCTTTTTCCTAAAGGTTGCTTGAGGTCGAAGGCTTGAGAAGAATATGAACACATATGCTGAGGTCCATGCCACTGTAGCTACATGGTTTTCTGTCATAAACCAAAGCTTTCGATCAAATTTCTGTGTATCCCAGTGCAGTGTAGATGAGCTGGAATTATTTCACTGCTTTCTTTTCCATCTGAGCTCTGCTAAAACTGCTGTTGCTATAGCAAAGATCTCCTGTGTTTCCTTTGTGGACACAGGCTGCAAACATGTTTTTAACATGAAATATACATCTCATTGAAATGCATTTTATTATAGTTCTTGCTGATTACTTATAATTTATTATAAGATTATTTTATTTCCTTAGTGTTCTATAAACACCAGTGGTCTTTTAATCAGGATCTACACGGTGATAATAAAGACGTGATCACCTCAGCAGGGTTGCACTGGAATATAAGCCTTTTATTAATAACAGTAAAGGGACATATAGTAGGATGCATCCTGTATGGACGTCAGGATGCAAACACTTATTAACTGTCCTTTAAAATAAAGTTACACGCCTGTAATTAAAGAACGAAAGAGAATTTTCATTCCTAATGTATTATGATATTGTCATTGATTTAGGCAGGACTAAGGACACTTCATGATATTGGCCCTGAAATACGCCGAGCTATATCCTGTGACTTGCAAGATGATGAACCAGACGAAAACAATCCAGAGGAGGAGGAAGATGTTTATAAAGTAATGTCAGAACACAGCTATGTGAATTGTTTATCGTATAGTATGAGATTAAAGAATGAGCTTATCCCTGAATATGGAATAATAATAATAATGATAGTAGTTAACCCCTTCCCCAAACCAGAACAATATAAATATTTTATAAATAAGTGTATTTTATATATATATATCTATAAAAATGGTATTACCGGGACACTTGCATCTTAAAAATTTAGGAAGAGGTTCCCGCAGGGTGATTCTCCTGCCCCTAATTCTTCCTCATTAATTCTTTTTTTTTCTTAAGCAAATCCTAGACAAGGTATGAACCTTGCCATCTCAAATTTTGGCAGTTGCAAGGCTAAAGTGCAAGTGTCTTAACTTCTGCAGTGGTAGATAGGAAGAAGAAAATTCTGTGCAGCCAAACCACAACAGAGACAGGGCTGCGTATTTTAAAATGCGTGCCTGGAATTTCACAGGAGTCAACT
Source organism: Tringa tobata (assembly GCA_033628505.1). Lineage (NCBI taxonomy): Eukaryota > Metazoa > Chordata > Aves > Charadriiformes > Scolopacidae > Tringa > Tringa tobata. The sequence goes on from JAHREE010000233.1 coordinate 307,244, forward strand.
AAATATAAATGCCATTTCCAGTTTCCAATGAGGGATATCAATAAGAACCAATCAGAAAAAAAGATTAGTTTTCCTCTTTTACACTATAGGTGTCCAGTCTAACGGTGAACACATAAAGTTGGTATTATAATCAGGAGCAATGTGCAAACCATTTGTCAGCCAGCAAGAAAGCTTAATTTTTCACAAGCATTTCAGAAGAAGCAGATGTAAAAGCATGCTTCTGCAGTAATTACGTCCTTTGCAAAAAAAGGAGGATGTGACAATGGAGACAGCTGCCATCCATAGATGCATTTCTCTGCCAACCATCATTACCTCCTGTCTTCCCTAGATTGAGCTTCAAGACAGACTGCTGTCATCCAAGACCCACACCTGGCTAGACAGGGAGGCCACATAATCTGGGTCAGATGTAAAAGAGAGCTGCATGTCACAGTCATAACTTAGCACTTCATTCTCTCCTTCACCATCCATTACACTCCCCAGGGCTGATAAAGAGTTACTACTCTTTCTTGTACCTCTGTGAGAAGAAAGAACGGAAGCACTGAAGCTTAATGTTACCTACCTGAGATATGCTTGCAAGCTGTTGCATGGCACTCCATCCTGTCTGAGTGACGCCTGTTGCAAACCGATGCTCTGGGAAAATAGGAGAGAATTCCACCAAAGCGTTCTCAAAAATTTAGCAGACATGTCCCTTTCCAAGGAAGTTGGTGCATGTTCATATACAGGAATCTAGATTTCTCCTGCATAATGAAATGTGGAGAAAGCTGGACGTCACATTTAATTGTATGGAAAAAGAATAATGATCACAGCATAATGATGATTTGACTCTGAAATACAGATATTGTCATTATCACAATCACATCTCTATCACTTCAGGAGATCCCATCTAAAGCATCATAAAATTAGAAAGAAAAATCACAGATTATTTGAATTTCTACTTTTGAGTGCATGTAGGAGAGAAAAGTAAGTTATCACTGTCAAAAATATATTCTGTTAAGGTGTCTGATGTAATTTTTTCTTTCTCTTCCCCTAAAACAGAGGAATGGTGCCCTCTTTGGCAACCACATAAACCATATTAGCAGTGACAGACGAGATTCATTTCAACAGATCAACACCACACACCGTCCCTTACATGTTCAGCGGCCTTCCATTCCATCTGCAAGTGATACTGAGAAAAACATGTATTCTCAGGCAGGAAATTCTGTATACCACAATCATCACAATCACAACTCGGTAGGAAAGCAAGTTCCAAACTCAACAAATGCCAATCTCAATAATGCCAACGTGTCCAAAGTTGTTCATGGAAAACACGCAAATTTTGGAAATCATGAGCATAGATCTGAAAATGGGTACCATTCTTACTCCAGAACGGATCATGAGAAGCGTAGAAGGCCAAGCAGTAGGAGGTAAACTTACAAATATGTATTTTCTTTTAAATAAATGTATATATTATAAAGGCACTATAAAAAAAAACTTGTGCTACATGAAACAAATTTGTATATTTAGCTTCTTTTCTTGTCGCCTACTGATCTTTGAAATGTATTTAAAATACAGATGTGATATATAAGAAATGTATATAATTGTAAGTTTGAAAGTAGTAGTTTTCTTTAAGGAGAAATTACTTACAGCATAGACATTGCAATCACCAATGGATTTCTCTAAACTTCCTTATTTTTAAATATCTTTCTCTTTATTTTCATGGCTTACCTGGATAGAACCCGGTACTATGAAACATACATTAGGTGAGTTGGTATTGTTTTGACATAATTGAAGAGGACAAAGTAGATTTTTTTCTTTTTTCTCTTTTATTTTTTTCCTTTCTCCTTTCTTTTTTCTTTTTTTTTCTTTCTTCTTCTAAATTTTTGACAAAGTCAAAGTTGAATTTTCTACTGCCTGTTCTAAAGTGATAAACTTCTGGTAAAGTTCAAAATTATTCAAGCCATTTAAAAAGTCTAGGTTTGTGCAGTTTTCAACAGACAAAAGATCACACCTGATATATCACACCTGATGTTAGCCCTTGTTGAAAATTGACTTGCAAAGACTGGAAAAAATACTGGGTTTAGCTTTGATAAATATTAATGCGCACAGTTCCATCTACAGGGGACTCAAAATCTTTCCTGGTGTTATGTCTGAATATTTTCTAAGACAACTTTTAAAACTAGGATATATCCTATTATTTGAAGTACATTGATAAATGTACATTCAGTGCTAGTTTTTGCAATGTCTAGATTTGCACATCCATTTCAGATTTTTCTTGGAATAATTCAATGAGTACTCCTTGATATTTTACCCATTTGGCAAACTTCAGACATTTGAGAGATTTTCTTAAAAATACTCTGGATTTATATTTTGTAAAAATGTCTTAAATGTATTTGACTGTATTTGACACTGAGCATCCCCGTATTAATTTTTTTCCTATTTGTACCATAAGGAAATAAAGGGAGCTCATCTTTAAGAAACAGCTAAAATAGGCACGTTCTGAACTGCAGTTCTACACAATGTGCTATAACACCACATTTGGACACCAAGAGAGTTGCTAATGCTTGTCTTTTTTTTCTTTTTTTATTGGAATCATATTAAAAGAACTATGTATAATATATAATTTACATAAATAAAATATATTAAAAAGTAAGTATTTGTTTGCTTCTTACAGATCTGACTCCGGTGATAGGCGTCGACCTACTATTTGCCGCGAAGAACGTGAAGTTCAAGACTACTGCAATGATGATCATTATTTGGGAGAGCAGGAATATTTTAGTGGAGATGAATATTATGAGGAAGACAGTATGTTGTCAGGAAACAGGTGAGGATAATTGGATAGTTGTTAAACTGGGCAAAACATTTCAATGAATTAGGTACATATCTGTAAAGGCTTCACTAAGCGCGCTTAGCTGAAAATTCTCTAATGAAGTTAGTACTCCTGGCGAGCCAAATGGTGAATAGAATTTCTGTATTTGTATCATGTGCTGACTCCAGCAAAACTTCTGTACCAAATTCAAAGGAAACCACAAAGTTCCTTTGAACTGACTATAAACAAGACACGGCATAACCAGAGAAACTTTTCATTTCATTAAAAATAATATTATAACATCTCATGTTATATATATATATATGTTATATATAACTGTCTCAAAATCAGTTTGCATACAGAAACTAGATTTTAAATTTGAACCATGTAATTTTATAATGTAATGTTTGGTTTTCTTGCTTGAGAAAGAGTAGATTTGCAAATCTTCTAGAAGAAATCTAGTAGATCAGTTTACAGAAAGTCACTGAAATAACATTTTCATTATTGTATTTTAAATGCAGGCATATATATGATTACCACTGTAGATATCACTGCCATGACTCAGATTTTGAGAGACCGAAAGGTTACCATCACCCACATGGGTTTTTTGAGGAAGACGACTCCCAGATGTGTTATGATACAAAAAGATCTCCTAGGAGACGGCTGCTACCTCCAACACCAACACGTAAGTAATTAACAACAATTTGTTTGCAAATCTAGAATTATTTGAACGCATTCCGACATGTTCCAGTTTAAAAAAGACTCTTTTTAACTTGGATTTCAAACATGACATGTCTCACCTGCTGTTAGCTTCCCCTGGCTCTTAATAGTCCCGCTACTTAGTGACATTGTAATCAGAGCCACGTACATCTTTACCTCGTACTGTTCTGGTAAACACTAGAGACTGAAGTAGGGTAATTTTAAGGGAAAAGAATCATAGAATCAGTCAGGTTGGAAAAGACCCTTGGGAGCGTCAAGTCCAACCAAGAGTGAGCTTAATGCTGCTTTGGGTTTTGTTTTTTATTTCCTTGTTTTTTAAGTGTCCTTAGGTTTTTAAGGAAAGTTTCTCAAGTCCTTGTGAAAAATGTTATCTTGAGCTAAGCTCTTATTTCGAGTTCACATTGGTACTTTGCCATCTCAGATGGTATTCTGCCACCTCAGGAACTATGCTTAATATTCTGTGTTTCTTCTGAGGGAGAAAATGTTTCAGTTTATAGATTGAATCGGTGTTGTCAACTGATTGGGGTTTTTTTACCTGTTTATTTAATTTTCATTTATTCTCCTTAGACCTTTCCCTTGGTTTTTCCTTATCTCAAGCAAAATATTGCTTTATCTACATTTCTAAAAGCTCTTATGCTTCTTATTTTGTGATTTTGTTTTTGTATGTTCCGGGCTATACTGCAGAGATTAGCAGTGCTAACCCTCTGGTGAGACTAGGCACACACTCAAAGCTCTTGGATTTTGATCTTTGACCTCTGACACTTCACAGAAAGGAAGCACTTCGGGTTTTGAAGTGCAAAATAAACCTGTTTCTAAGGCTCTAGGCAAGACAATACAGGATCATTTCTAAAAAAGTCTTCATGGTTTGCCTGCCATCAGGTGGACTGGCTTTCTAGCAAAACAAGGGTTGTCTTTCAGCTTGATGATACAGCAGCTAGAGCTGCGGCCCATGTATCTGTGGAAGTGTGACTGTAAGCACCCTGTGGGTTGGAAAATGGATTTCAGTCCTTTCCTGTCTCAGACACCCTAAAGAAAATGCAGGTATAGATTTAAAAAATAAAACTGTTTCAGAGACAAGTGTAGTGGGATCATTATACAACATCTGAGGTATAGTCAGACTATTTAAAGCTACAGAAAGCTGTAGTAAAGGGTAGCAGCAAAATATATTATTATATAATAAAGGAAACATTCTTCAGCAATGCTGTCAGTGCTGGATCTTCACTTTTGGCACTGAACTCCTTAAGACAATACTAATAGTGGTCTCTGCTATTTGGCTTTCTGACCTTAAGGAGAACTGATGAAAAAAGCAGAAAGAATATGAGTCTCGCACTACAGAGAGCAAGTAACTCAGATGAATGACAGTGAAAGGCACAGAAAGGTGCTAGCTCTCTTCCAGTAGCAGAAGGGAAAGGCATCAGAGGAAGGGGAGGCTATGAAAGTGTTGTCCCAAAACTCGTGGGATCATTTACCCAGTGTGCAAGCCAGTAACACAGACTTCAGGTATTAGCTATTTATCAGCAGTTCTGCACAGAAAAGGGTGCTAGGTGGTATTTCTGCACAGCTAGCATACCCAGCATTGAAACAGTCATTAATTTATATCTTGCAAATTAGCATAATTAACATACACATTGTTTATCAACTTTTCACTGGCGCTCATAATTCCTTATATTGATTGAAGCTTGATTGAAGATTGATATTATATTGAAGCTGATTGGTGCAAAGTGCCCTCGTCTTCAATTAAAGGTACAATGTCTCTTAATTCTACTGCGCAGGCTCAGTGGGCGAGGGTCTTCAAGCTGTATCCTAACTTCTAGAGGAGTGGTTTTCAAATTCTAATTAGTCAAGTTCACCTTAAGGACACATTTCATGTGGTATAGCCAAGTTTCTCAGGCAATCAGCACACTGAAGTTTCTGCTACCTGGTTTTAGGTCCAGTTGTTCTTTTTATCCCATTGTCTTGTCAAGAATCATTTACCCAAATGATTTACAGAATTACAGTTATAGAGGTTTCAATATAAATTGGAGACTCCTGTACACCTTTCTACAAGCTTTTCTGACAGCAGAGGAATTTTAAGCCAAGGAAATAGACAGGTGCTTTGTATTTCCATTCCATGCATTGCAGGAGAACAACCTTGTAAAAATCCTCTGGGGTCTTCCCATGGAAGTGTTGGGAGGGGAGGGCCAAAGGTCTCTGTGACTGCAGCCTTTGGGATTCATTTAACTTTTCTGATAAAGTTTTGATGACAGTATTAAGCAGACATTTCTTTAGATGAAACATACTTTTTATCTCGCATACAAGAGATTAGATAAATGTACTAGATAAGAGGGTATTTGATATCCTAGGATAAGAGGACCTTGTTCTGATCCGTTGCGCAAGGGTAATGGAGGAAGTAAAGTCCCTTGAGTTACACCAGTGTAATATCACAAGAGCACATTCCTGTTGTAACCATTTCTTTAATGTTCAGGAACACAGCTGAGAAATTTTTGAGGCTTGGAATCTCAGCAGATTTTAAAAGAAGCTCAAGTCCATTATTTGTATCTAGTGTATGGGCTGTTTGCCCTGGGGGGGAAGCCTCGATGTTCTCACATAAAGAAAGAAAAAAGAAAATAGAAAAAAGAACCTGCAACATTGCACTGAACAGTTCCCGTTAGCATCTGCCTTCAGTCCAGGTTAATGTAACATACTGAGCTCTGGCTGAGTACTGGGGTTAGTAAATTGAGCTCTGTGTCAAGCTTAGAGGTTTTTGTACCAAACTCACCACCGCAGTGTTAGAGCAACTTCCAGAAGTGTACTGAGAAGTGATTTAAATGTCTTTTCAGATTATTTCCTGGGGAGAAGCATGTGCGAAGAAGTGTCTTGTTTTGATGAGAGGACTTTTTTGTTTGTTTTTTATTCATTTTTGGTATTGGGACATTTAGCCTTTGCTAGGATCAGGAGCTAAGACTCACATTCCTGTGTTTGAATTTACCATAGAGACAGTGGAAAGAGACACAAAGTTTGCATAAAGTGGACTGAATCACCTTCTGGAGGTGCCTGCTTCAGTCCAATGGCTTTTTAAGGAAAGTTGTTAGTATCCAGCATTAAGTGTCTGGTGATAACTACGAGGAATCCTAAGTCTATGGCACTTAACTCTTCAATTCTGTTCACAAAATTCTTGGTGTTGGAACAAAAGATACCAAGAATAGTTTCAGTAAGTTTCAAGAAAGGTCAGTTTTTATCGTTGCTTTGTGCAATCAGGCTATTCCCAGTTTTCCACTCTGATGCTCACAGCTGTGCGGGCTTATCTGGATTCCAGCTGCTGTTCAGCCTCCAGGCTTTCTTCACACTGCAGCTAGCACAGGAATGATACCCATGTGCTGCTTCCCGTTGTCCTGCAGGATTTCACCAAGACCAGCTGAAACTTCTTGATCCAGTTTAGATTTCTACGTTTTCCTTTCTAGCATTAGTTGAATAATAACAGCACACGTAACAGCAGAGACCATGGCTTGTCATTGTCACAAGTAACAGAATAAACATCAGGAATTGACAACATGAGTCCACTTTTAGTTGGATATGGTTTTTCATATTGCACATTGCTTACAAGGAACTGGGGGTTTGGTATTTCCTCTGGGAAGTCTGGTTCATTAGAATGAAGAGTTTAAAACCATGAAAAAGAAAGAAGAAACTCTTCCTTGTAACTATTCACAGCACCAAAAAAGAAAAAGTGAAGTGTCTGAACCAGTGTAGTCTGCTGCATCATGCAGGCTCCATTTGTGAAACAGCTGCTTCAAATTCTGTCCTGTCAGGCTGCTCGTATGGTGTCTGCCCGGGACTGCATTTGCTCATCTAACGAATCTATCCTTTATGTTATAACCAGCTGCTTGTTTCTATTAGAGCAATTGATTTCTTACCAGGGGATATGTTTTTATTTGTGTGATAGTTGACTAACACTGGAATTCTGGAAATAATAGACTTTGAGGAAAAGAATTTGTTTCCTAATGAATTGTATTTCCCTGTAGCAAATAGACGATCTTCCTTTAACTTCGAATGCCTCCGCCGCCAAAGTAGTCAAGATGAAATACCACTCTCTCCCAATTTCCACCATCGCACTGCTTTACCACTTCACTTAATGCAACAGCAGGTAAACAAAAAATCTTATTTAACTAATAATGAATTACATTGTTCCAGCTTCTATATTGTACTTCTGACTGTGTACTATGTAGTTTGCCTGTGCACGACTTCTAGGCCTCTAGGCCAAGTATAGGCTTGCAGTTGCCAGACATGAGGCTTCTCAAACACAGAGCTTCTACAAAACATTGAAAATGAGTAGTTTGACTCTTTAAGTGTCCACAAACAGTCAGGATGCCCTAAGGAATTTTGACCAGGACAGCATAATATGGCAACTGTCTGTTAATCTTATGCAGTTACTTGGCTCCATTTGTGAGAATTTGCAAGTACAACACACCCTTTTTCTGAGGCTCAGTCCCCAGCTCTGATTTGGCCCTGGGAAAATGGCAATTTCCATTGCCCAGAGACACCATCCAGAATGCTTGGAAAATGCTGGCAGCTCCCTACCCTGTCCCTACAGGACAGGAGGAATGTTTCTACACTTTGCTTTCTTTGTTTAATATATTGTATAAGCAATTGTTTTTCTTTATTAATGTGAATACCAAGATTTTGTGATCCAAGTAATAATAAAAAAAAATACTTTATCCTGCCAATTTACCAATTTCAATCCTATTCCTACTTTACACAACTATTAAACATCAGAAGATACTAACTTTGCATAGCTGCTGCCTGAACAATGGGTTTGAACTAACTGCTAAAATGAAATGAGAAATGAGTTTGCCTGAGCATTTGAAATCACTCTTTTCTAAAATTCTTTCCCTTACCAGGTCATGGCTGTTGCAGGTCTGGATTCCAGCAAAGCTCATAAACATTCACCGAGTCGTTCAACGCGTTCCTGGGCTACGCCACCTGCCACCCCTCCCAACAGGGACCGAACTCCGTACTACACACCTCTCATCCAGGTTGATAGGGCTGAATCTACAGAGCATATGAATGGTAGCCTGCCTTCCCTGCACAGGAGCTCCTGGTACACAGATGACCCTGATATTTCCTACCGAACATTTACACCAGCCAATTTAACTGTACCTAATGACTTTAGGCATAAACATAGCGACAAACAGAGAAGTGCAGACAGTTTGGTAGAAGCGGTAAGTATTACAGAAACCTCTGAAGTAGCCAAGAGTGTCTGTCTGTCCAGTTTGTGTGTTAACTTTAGAAAAGCATATCATTCAGTCCACATTATCTCTCTGAAAATGTAGCATTTTGAGTTTCAAAGCCCAAAAATGTTTTTAGGTAAAGACAGGGGAACTTATTTGTAATTGTCATTTAGTAAAGGATTTCCGCTGAATCTAAATCTTAACATTAGTGTGTCAGAGAACTGGAGAGATTTCAAATAGATTTAGGTTTTCTAGATGAGGATCAGTGATGAAGAGTCCTTCCACAATGACGGATAGGGAAGAGATGGTGCATATTCTCTCTGTTGTTTCTATAGAAATACATCACCATTTTTGCAGTAATCTGAATAAAAGAACAAGATCTCTATGAATCAGTGTACTAAATGCAGAGAGGTGAATAACAACTACAAGGATTGATTTGTAGGTGTATTGAAGAATATTAAGAATTCCCTTTTATATTAAAAAAAGATTTGAAGTTAGAGAGTATATAGCATTTCTGAATTGCAGTTTCTGTTCTTGCTTTCATCTATCACTTCCTTTCCATTGCTATGACCTGAACAATATACTTGTTAAATTTTATTTGCAAATGGGACTTCAGCATCTTTCTTCCATACATTCAAGTACCAAGAACATATCTCTAATTCTGTGTTTGAGGTAATTGTTCTAATTGCACCTTCTGTGGTACATTAACTGTGTCTCAGTCTGATGCTTGATGTTTATCTAAAGAGAAAAGGCAGATGTATTGCATTATCAATTACATTATCACATAACCGATAGGGTGTGGTTTGGAGCCATTTGATTGTTCTTTACACATGCACTGTTGCTGTGGGTTGCTGTAGGAATTCTGCATGGGGTTTTTAGGAATTTCCACAAATGAGAAACGTTGCTTTGACCTGTCTGTTCTTTTGTAATTCCACCATATATCTCTTTCTCTCTCCTCCATCTGCCAGGTACTTATATCTGAAGGCCTAGGAAGGTATGCAAAGGACCCTAAATTTGTTTCAGCTACAAAACACGAAATCGCTGATGCGTGTGACATGACTATTGATGAGATGGAAAGTGCAGCAAGTAATCTTCTCAATGGAAACATTAGCAATGGGACCAATGGGGATATGTTTCCCATTTTAAGCAGACAAGATTATGAACTTCAAGATTTTGGTCCTGGCTACAGTGACGAAGAACCAGAAACGGGACGATATGAAGAAGATTTAGCTGATGAAATGATATGCATTACAAGCTTATAGTATTTAAAAGGAAAAAGATTTTAATAACAGAAAAAGTGCCTCATAGTTTAAAGATGCTAGGCACTAGCTGGAGTAAATAACCAATCAAGTTTTGTACAAGTGATGTCACACCTCAAGGAAGCCATAACTAATAAATTTATTATCTCCAGGTTGCCGAAAGGTGATCAAAGCTGCAGTACGTCAAGTCTCCTCCCACAGAATCTTCAGTTTCTCAGTAGGAATAAGGTTATTTTGAAACCAAGCAGATTGTGACAATCAGTTTTTTGAGGGCTAGAGCGGGATTCTGAGCTGTAATATCTTGGCTGTGTTTCAGCCTTGTGCTGCTGTCCTTCACAGCAGAGCAGGAGTTTGTCAATGAAAATGTCTGTATAAGGCTGGCGTGGGAAATAGCAACACGAGATGAGTGATGACAACCAATAATGTCATTACCTCAGCACTCGATAGCATATCAGCTCCCCGTTGCATATCCATTCTAACATTGTTTTCAAACTTGCCTCCTGATTTTTTTGTTCTTAATGCTCTTCTAAAAGACAGTTTGTCATGCTGTTAGAGATCGTTGGAAAAAGAAGTTATATAAAGAATAATCTGTCATATGTAACACCAGTTTACATAGGAAAATATCATTCAGATAGTCTGTTTTATGACTATCACGTTAAGGGCAAAACATACTGGAATAATTGCATTCTTACTAATGCACTTGCAACCAGGTTATAGTAGAATTAGATAAGATAGTTTGCTAAAAATTATATAGTAGAAATTATTGTAAATGAATTGTAATATACGATGATTTGTATTTGTAAAGAGATGTTCTATATTTTGTAATTATTGTACCGTAATTGAACTGCAGCAATATTTATGGACCCTAATTATTGTAACTCTCCACAGAATTCTAGATATAAGTATTTTTACTTGGAATATATAGATCTATAGCATAAATATTAAAATAGAGCCACCTCTCAGTGTAAATCTCTTTTTGGGATAAAGTGTCAAGTTGGAACTTGGCAACAGAACAGATTTTTTTTTTTTTTTTTTTTAAATAATTGAGTCAAATTAATCTCTCTGCATAAGGGATGCACAGTTGACTATTTACAGTCTTATACTTGGAAAAGTAAAAGATTTAAAGTTATTTTAACTTTTTGATTGAAAAATATGCTGTAATTTTATTTTTGTATTAATCCCATGCTAAAAATAAATACTGAAATAATTAAAAAATTGGCAAGTTCATGCCAGGACATTACTGGTGATGAGACAATTAATTTTGACAAAGTATATTACCTACATGCTGTACTTTGATAGGAAGCATCTTGGGCAGAAAATATTTCACAGGTAAATGAAAATGTTTTACTTCAGTACTACTTACTCTGCTTGGAAAGAAATGAAATATGATAAAATGATTCTTCATAGAACCAAAAACTATATAAGAAGTATACTATTTTATTGCCTCTACCTTTCTGTTGTTCTATGTGTACTATTTCAAAGATTTATTTTTATGCAATCAAGAGAGGGCTTAGATATTGTTCACAATGCAGTAAAACCCTGAAATGACTTTGAGGCTAATACAACCTTGGAGGAAAATCAAAAAATACGGAAAGCTACTGTCTATTTTGTTAGCACTGGATAACAATGACTTGTTCTAACAAGTTATCTTATCAGGTTTTACCTGTAGTTCATATGCTAGATAGCAATCCAGTTCACATTTTTACAAATGTGATGTTTAAAACATGTCAATAAACATTTTGTACATAACAACAGTTTCCTATGAATAGCTTACAGACCTCCTCTGAAATCATTCTTATTTCAAATGCCAGGATAAGAACTTAAAGGTTTGTAAATTATTTCTTGACCTACATCATTTTGTATTAAAAAAAATGCAAAATGTTCTTCAAAATAAAACTGTGTAATAATTTTATTATACTTGGGACTCTTTTTACTAATAGTTTTCACCAATAAGCTCCAAAAGTTATATTCTGTTTGCATTGTTTGAATAATGGGAGGGAATGTGTGGAATATACTCATCAGTCTATGCTACCACAGTGTGCAAGTCTTCCATGAATGGTTGCTGTTCACCAGAAAGAAATAAAGCGATTGGAGTATCCATATGAAAAAGGGTACTATTACTCCCCTACTATCTAGGAGATTACTGCTTCCTAGATACAGATCTATGGAAACAACTACAAAAATGTGAATAAAATCCGCTAAAACATCAAAACAAATCTTTCATGCTGTCTGCCAGGAAACGCTAGGGTAGGTCACCCGGCAGTAGTCCCTTTGTTACCCTTGCCTTAGAAGACCAAAATCGAGCATTCCAGATCTGGTATCACTGTGAAATAACAATTAGTAGTTTTCAAAGTTCCACTTACTGTGGTATACCCCCTTCTGAAAAAATTAGTTACAAACCATGTTCTATAATTTAGTTACAAACTATATTCTATATAGTTAATGGTTTAAGGGAGAACATATATATATGGATACAGAGAACACCTGTTTAATTTCATTACAAAAGTATATGGAAAAACATAATCAATATCTGCATAGTTACATGGTAGTTGGCACCCTTAAAATACCACCAATCACAGTAATTAGTACACAAAAATGAGAAGTTATCTCAACAATAAAAGCATATTTCAGAAGTTTCCAGATTTGTTTATATATCTATATAATAACAGAAAACAGTAAAGAATTACACATACCTAAGTTTTACAGTGAACTGAATTAACTAAAAAAGTAAATACATAAAATATATCAATTTGAACAATGTCTTTTTTTGGAGCCTGGACAGAAGAATAGAGACTAAAAATTATAATACTGTAATAAAATATTCTTGTGTTGTTGCTACAATACCTCTACATTTTAACTACCATCTTTTAAAAAATGCATAAATGGTTTTATTATTGGTCAAAATATGTTTCTATGTTTATTTTATAGAAAATGCATGTTCCGAGCCTACTTTCCAGTTTTACACTGTTTATATAGCTGCCTCATTTGGCTGCAGACTAAATGAAATCAAACACTTGGAAAGGATTTAAAGCTGCAGAAACATCAAAAGTTCTGGTGTACAAAACCTTGAATGGCCTTAGATAAATTAAACATAATGCAGTTTTACAAATACAAATTTTCTGCTGCTGTTAAAGGCACTTCTCATACAAAAACAATTCGAACTGAAATACGTGTACAAAATAAACATTTTTTGGTCACTTTTATTTCTTAATCTCATTGTCCCCAGCCAGAGACCCCCAACTGTGTCAGCACCATCTGCAGCAAGCTATTACCATGGAAATGCTAATGTTCTCACTTGCAGTTCCACTGCTTGTTCAAGCCGTGCGGGCAGGTCTAGTAACTTCCAAATTCTTACATTAAACAGCTTTTACAGTTAACTGTTTTTGCATACATAATGTAGTATCATCTGTGCATTTGTAGAAAAATTTTTATCTGGGTAGAACTGGGAATAATATTCAATTATACACTGTATTATTTTGTTAAATAAGTTAAACTCTTGAATTGTTAGCCTGTGCTCTGCAATCCGATAGGGTGTAAAAGATGGTTAATTTTATCTAGCAGATTGCCAGTGCTCCACAGACCATGTTAGAATATCTTGTACCTGTTCTAAGTATCCCTTAGCAGACTACACTCTGCTAGAAAAACAATTTTAACGGGAATTCAGTATCAGCAGCTGGATACGATGCAGTAGAATCTAATGGTAGCTTGATGCTACCTAAAGATTCCCGCAGGGCAGCAAAGCTTCCAAATACCTGAGCCAGTGCTTTAGCACTGCATCAAAGGCATGTCGTGAAGGTGCCTCAACATTCTATAGCAGGGAGGCCTCAATTAATAAAGCAACTGTGGTTCACAGAAATGAAAATATTTAAATGTTTAAAAAAGGGAGGAATTTTCAAGGTGTCTATGTGTGTTTAGAACTGCAAGAAAAGATGATGATGTTTCAGAAGAAATGCCTGACTATCTGATTGCAAAATGCGGCAACGCGTACCTGAACCTGACACACATGCAGTTTGGCATGTGTATCTGACCTTGCTGTTTCCTCATCTTTTAGAGCTTTACATAATGGCAGAGGATAGCTCTGTGTGCGTGTTCAGTAGTAAGTTATGTCAGACATAGTTAATCCAGTTGCATAATAACAATTTCTATTTTGCATGCCTAGAGTCGAAACCCGTGTTGTAAATCTGCGAATGCAGGAACTCCAGTATTCCGTCTTGCCAAATTGCTTCCCCTCTCAGCAGCACAGAACTGTGGTAAGTCTCACCAGTATGTATTATTCTGAGTATCCTAATACTTTGTATCCCAAATGACACTAAGATACTTGCTGAGTAGCTTTACATGAAAATCTCAAAAGCACAGGTGCTGAATAAGAAGTGTTTGCCCTAGAAAGGTACACCATACATACAGTTCATGCTTTCCCCAAATGCAGTTGCATCAGATGAATTATCTTATTAACACAGCTAATTAATCACCTATTTCTTAAAATATTCTTGCTCTTTCCCTCATTCCAAAAGAACACATCACACATAGAAAGGTTTTACCTGCATCTTTTTGGAGCTATCATCTTCCATCTTCGGTATTTTTGTTTGTCTTTATGCAGATGCTCTAATGACTGACGTCCTTTCCCTCAGTTAGCAGCAGGGCTGTCCAACCACTGCCTTACAGCCAGCAGCACCAGGTACAAGTGTCTGCCTTAAACATCTGCAGTTGTCCCTCTAGCCAACATCTGAGTCAGCAAGTTTGTTTTTTTTTTTACAATCTGCTCAAATGGTGTAAAATTCCATTTTTTCTGGAAAAAAAAGAGTTTATTCTGTTTACCACAAGTCCTAAGCAATCTTAGGCTACAGAAGCTTTTACCTGTTAATTTGACAGCTGCTTAGTCAGAAGTTATTTTGGAATACTTAATGAATCCGAACAATTCAATGGATTCAGTTTCATTCAGTAAGATCAGTTTCTTTTGGCTTGTTTTCTTTTTTAAAAAAATCAGTATCTGAAAGTTAGACTGACAGAAAGCAGCCATGAAAGATCCCATATCTTGCTTTGCACATCTGAAGATAGTAAAACGAAGATTTAAAATATAGCATTGGTTCACTGAATAAGTTACTTGCCTTCTAATTTAAAAAGATCTCTTCCTGTAACATCAATATCTCACCTTATGTAGTTATTTTGAGTAACCTTTCATTTTAAATCTACCTTGGATGTAATTTTTTAAAATAAAATTTATATAATAGTAAGGCACAATTCAGAGTATTTCCTGAGAAATATCTTTTGCAAATACTCATCTTTGAGCAAAGACCAGTAACTTTAAGGACATTATAGGAATTGCAGATCTCCTAGTGTGCTAAATGATAAAGTGGTGCAACTAAATCAGATTAAATTGTAAACTGAATTCTACTAAGCTCCTTGCAAAAAAGCAAGGATAAATTCCTGTTTTCCAGTATGTTTTTATTACTATCAGCTCCTGCTCTGCATTTTTTTAGAAAAACAAGTTTCTGATAAATACAATGTATGTATTCCTTATGAATACTATACTGTTAAGACTGCTAAGTATGGCAAAGTCTAACTTTAAGTGAGGATTTGTAAACTCTGCATTCCTCTCGTAAAAAAACCACATTTGACAAATTCCAAACACAGGCAGGTTCCTCTCTGTCCAATGAATTCTGATATGTACTACTTTGGCCTGTGAATAATCAATTGTATAAATACTTACATTTGCTTAAGATTCTTTGCAGGATGTGGGGATTACTGACTAGCTGTTATCCTGGGTAACGCTCTCACAGCAGTTAAAATCCTTCCTTTAAATAACAAGGCATACTACAATGATTTCCAAAATAGCACACATTAATCTCTTCCATTCCTCATGCAATTGCATAGTATTTCTAGCTTATGTGCACAACTGTCTTGTCATTTACAAACAGCTTGTCTTCAACAGAAAATTTGGATTGTACCACAAAAGGTCATGTTTAACTAAAGTAAGCAGCTTAAGCCAACTGATTTGAAAAAATGAATAGGTAGTCTAATATAAGGGAATGATTCAAATTAATAGTTATTTTAATAGGATGTGCTGTTTTGCATGGTATTTATTTTGTTGGCATGTTCAGTATTAGATACCAACATGCTGATGAAAGCCTGAGTAAAAAGATGTGAAAGGATGAGAACATTTGTTTATCTCTGTGTTTCCAAGGTCTTGGGCTTATATACAGGAACATTTTTCTCCTGAAGCGATGGGAGGCCCTTAATTATATCCGCAGCTTTCTCTGCTATCATAATAGTTGGGGCATTCAAATTTCCACTGACAACACTGGGCATTATTGAAGCATCTACCACTCTCAAGTTTTCAACACCAATTACTTTTGTTTGGGGATCAACTACAGCAGTGCTGTCTGAAAGCTGACCCATTTTACAGGTGCAGGAAGGATGATAAGCACTATCAGCCTTCTGCCTTATGAAAGCGTCTATTTCTTTGTCGGACTGAACGTGGTTCCCTGGTTGAATTTCAGGCCCACGAAATTTTTCAAAAGCTTTTTGAGCAAAGATCTCTCTGGTCAACTTGACACATTGGCGGAATTCCCAAATATCTCTTTCTGTAGGAAGAGAAAATAAGAAAACTATAAGTACACCCTTAATCTAGTAATACATACAGAATGTATAATAGAAAAAAATAGCATCAAATTAAGATGAAGGGAGAGTTTCTCACTTATTACTGAAAGCCATAATAAAGGAGGATATTTTTCAAAGTCCCAGGTATTTACATTCACTGTGAACAAAACTGTCACTTACATTGCACAATCCCAAAAGGGAATAGGTGAGCTGTGAAGAACTGCTCTTTATTTTGCTATTCTCCCTGTCTTGCCAAGGACACTAGTCTCAGCACAAAGCAGCACACAAGATCCACACCTTCACAAGCAGAGGAGGGCATGGAATGAACAGCATGATGCAGCAAACACAAAGAACCCTGACTGCATTCCCAACAGGGAGTTCTTTTTGGCTTATACAGTGCTTTGCACAATGGCCTCTTTTGATACTGAATTTTATAAATGAGAAATAAGTAACAATGCACCAACCAGCACCTCTGAACTGGTGTTGGTATGAAAATCTGCTACTGAAATGGGCAGGGAATAAGTTGATATCAGAGCAAGAAGAGGCTGCATTTACCTGTTGACATGTAGTTAGGCTCAATGATAGGATGGTCGTTTGGGTCTGTACTCTTCAGCTTTAGCCAGCCCACACTCGTGCTCCTCATGGGTCCCACATGGACCTGCAACACCCATGCTATACTCATGACACAATCCCACCAGACCTATTTCCAAATTCAGTATGACTTTTTTTTTTTTTTTTAATTTGGACAGTCTTTATAAATTAAGCAAATGTAAACGTTAAAGGGAGATAATGGAAAATGCCATTGAATGTTTTTCCATTTTTTATAAATATTCTGTAAATATGATATTCCATAAGGGGAAGGGAATATACCTATCATCAACTCACAGCTGTTCTTTTAATTTAGAATACAAGCATTCCAATTTAGCAGTAGCAGAGCATTGAGATACAATCAGGCCAAATTACTCTCATCACTGAAAAGATTATCAAGAAGAAACATATATATTCGGCGACAGCTCCCCAGCATTAGCGCAGACTTTGGGTAAAAGATCATAGTTTGAAATGGGGCTTGGATTTGTGCCAATGAATAGAAGAGTGGCCTCATACATTCTTACTTAAACCTCCGTCTAAACTGCAGTGCAACAGGGAACACCTTGTTCTAGTGTTGTACAGCATCTAGCACAATGGTACCCTAATCAATAGCACTATGGCACTTCAGTGATGCAAATACTTAAACAGCTGTTCAATACTTGCCTACTTTCCCAGAGATAAAAAGTAACATAATTTTGGTAGCTGTATCAAGTCACAAGCTCATGTTTTTTCCCCAAAAAAGGAGGTTACACCAGCTCTTTTGTATTATACTGAACAAAGTGTTTTACAGAATATAGCCAAATTATCAATATTTATAATAGAGCATAAGCCTCCTTGCTAATCACTACAGAACATTACTGGAATATGTTCTTAAACAACTTACCTGGTAAGCTTCCATTGTGGAAGCAACTCGACCATGATCAATCACCTGAGAAGGGAGAAAGTGGTACTGAATGTCAGGATGAGGAACCCCTGGTTCACTTCGGATAAAACCACCAGATTCTAAGTGGGCAGTGGCTCCCTCACCTAGAGAGAGTAAATGAAGAGACAATGCCATTAAAAGACTTCAGAAAAGCAAGAAATCTACTTCTTAACTCTTGGTTTCACTACTATGAATAATTCATATGTACAATGGAAATCGCAAGGAATGTAAATCCATTATGAACAGCTTGTAATTTAATGCATTACTTTCATCTGCTTTTAATCACTAGACAAATGTAAGTATGCATAACTTTGGAAATCACACTTATTTGAGAGCAGGATGTTACAGTTATCTCAGAGTAACTGGCAGGCCTAGGGTCTAACTTCAGAGACAGATTTGGTCCTACGATCCTCAGAGGTGTGGAAGTAACCCACTGCAGCATCCTGGTATTACTGCCCTGCGTGCTCCACACCAGGCAGTACTTATCCCACCAGTCATGTGTAACGGGCAGAGACCTCCACAGCGACTGCCCTGGAGGGGGAAGATGACCCTGCAATGCCCCTCATATTCTGTATTTTCACACCTGTTTAAGATCATGAGTCAGCCCTCACTATTTACTTGCATGGTAAAAAGCCACACATACCCAGCTGTAAGTTGTCAGCTACAAACAAAAAAAGCCACACATACCCAGCTGTAAGTTGTCAGCTACAAACAAAATAATTCAGCAAGTGATGAATTCTTCAGATTTAGCCAAACTATTTTACTGATTTCAAGGATTACTTTTACAGATTCTTTTTACAGATTTACAGCTGTAATTTACAATTGTAAATTTACAATTTACAGCTGGATTACTGTAAAATCCATGTGTCATTTTAACAAAAGTCATTTCTGATTTACATGCAAGCCTAAAGGGTTCTGATCAGAGCAACAAACTAATTCTTTCGGGGCAATTATACAGAAAACTTAATTCAGCTCAACAATATGCTTTTATTGACACAATATCTATTTCAAATAGAATTTTTTCTCCTTTTTTTTTTACAACAGCTTTTCTCAGTGGCACAGAGATTTTTAAATGTAGAGTTTTCCTTAAAATGAGAGAGATATAAAACTGTTAAAAAACAGTGTATAGAAAATTCCCTCGTTACCTAAGATATAATAACTGTTTTAAGAGATTCTGATTTAGAAAAAAAAAAGAAATAGTTCAAGTCCACTTGAAAATTCTAGTTATTTCCCAGGACATGAAGAAAATTATATACGAAGGCTCCTAAGCATTGAAATTTGTGGATAAAAGGCTGTAATACTTGTAATGCAATCAATGGTGGAATGATTGCATACTTTGCTTCATACCTGTATACTTCCAAAGCCATTCTAGACCAATCCTCACCATGTTAACTGGCTTTTGCGCGTTATATAGAGTAATAGGTTTGGTGCACTTATGCTGGACGTACACTTCTAAATGATCTTGAAGGTTCTGGCCTACTCCTGGGGGGGAGTAGAAAGGGAGAGAAGGGAGAAGAAAGGAAGGGGGAAAAAGTTATTTCACGCAGAACAATTACACACAATATTTGCAACCAAAAAACAGCGTAAATGGGAACTAAACTAACCTCTTACGAGGGCAGTGATGACTAAGACCAAGACCATGATTTATATCAGCCTTTTGCTCAGGTCAGAATAAGGCTTTACATAAACATAGCATAACTAGAATGAAAATAGAAAGTTAAATGGCAGACACGTCACTTGTTCTAGAATTGCCAGATAAGACTTCTAAGTCAGTACTAGCTTTTCTAGTTTAAAGGAGAAGTTCATGTTATTCCTTCTATCTTTGAATATATATGACAGTGGGATTTTATACAAACTGTTGTGGATCAAAACCCAATGAAAATTCTGAATGATAAGCATGCTGCTTTAAGCATACTCAGTGGCATTCAGAAAGGCATTTTTTACTATCAAATGTAGTGAAGAAAGTGTAGGAGTTCATTATTCAGTTCTAAAATCCATGCATGTTTCCAGTGATTTGTAACACTTAGTTTCAGTCCACACAACCTGACATAAAGACAACTGCATTTCATAGGTTCATTTAATTTAATAATCTTTGAATTGCATATATAGGAAGATGTAAGGTTAGAAGAAATAATAAAATTACCAGGAAGATGGCAAACAACAGGGATCCCCAGTTTTTTTAGATCATCTGCATTGCCAATCCCAGACAACATAAGCAGCTGTGGAGAATTTATGGCACCTCCACTTAAAATAACTTCTTTACTGGCAAAAGCCTAAAAGGAAATGAGCACAAATGTCCTAACATTATTAAGCCTGATCTGAATGCAAGCAACATGTCAAGAGTTTCTGTTCAGATATGCTATTCTGATCCAGATTAGACACCCTTCCCTCATATTTTTCTCATTCTAGATGTATTCCCATCTTGCCAGAAGTTTCTGCAGAGAGGAATGATCAAGCTTTCACTTTGATAATTTCACTATTTATTCCCATGTTTACAATCCATTCAAACTGTAGGGCACACAAACATTCAGCTCTGCCAGTACCATGGCTGCCAATAAACTCCTGTGCTACTGGCCAGGAAGAAAGTCCCTCTGGCACTTGGATCAGTCAGCTAAGCATCTCTTCCATTTTCAATAATGTTTTGTAAATTAAAACTGAAACTCCTAAGGAAGACGTGCTAGCTCAAAAATTCTCAGGAGTTTCTTCTCTTAATTCAACCAAGATTAATGAGTAGTTTCGTAGCTCACTGTAGTTCTCAGAAGACCCTCAACCACTAAAGCACTACTGAGCAGACCCTGACACCAGGCATATATATAATTCTGTTTGCTGACAGGCTTTTCATCAAACAGGGGTCTGAGCCCTGAGCTGCCCATGATACAGGCTGCAAACTATTCCTCCGCTTTTGACTCCATTTTCTATGCTGGATAGTTCTTTTTCTAGAACTTTTTATGCAACTATTTTTGGAACATCTTCTTTCCAAGGATTTCTGCCCCAAAATATTCCCATCTAGTAATAACAAACTCATTGTGTCATTTGTATCCAGGGGCTATCTCTTCGCTGTTGTCATGTCTCTTAAATTTAGGATCAGAACTACCTCCCTTAGTGCTTTTCACTGTTAAAAACTGTGTAGAGTAAGAAAATATTGATACCTCCACACACTTTTTCCCTCTACTCAGAGGGCTTACTGGGAAATCTCTGGGATCCATATGTCTACTGAAATAACAATTAAGTCTTTCCACTGGCTTGAATAGGTTTTCAATCATGCTTGAATCAGGTTTTGATGATCTTTTAACTTTATGGATGACTGACATAAAAGAGGTCCTACCTAAAACAGACTGTAAACCCAATAACGCTTTAATGTAATCAAGTGTCTCATCTTGATGTTCATAACATAATAAAGTCATTAGCTTTTCCATCCTGACAGTTATAATATTTTCCAGAAGGTAAAAGCAGACAAGTCCTGCAATTTTAATACTTGAGGGGAAAAAGAGGAAAGCAGGTACTTTGAAGGTGTACTTTTCATAAGATATTATATAAATATATATAATTCATTTTGTGTAATTCATACATGTATTAATATGTATGAAAATTAGTAGCAATAAAGAATTTTGCAATTAAAGTGGTCCAGTATTCAGAAAGCCTTTGATAAGACATAATTAGCTTTCCAAGATTATCTTCAACAAAATTAATCTTGATAATGGCACAAGAACAGCAAGTAGAAACACTGTTTTTGCAGACATTTAATAGCTCATTAAATCAATTAAATTTTCTGCAACCTCTGTTTTACATTGTTAATAATAATCATTTTAGAAATCCACTTAGAAAATAACAGATTTGATCTGTGCATTAGAAAATGAAAGAACAGTTTATTTATATTGCATTTTAACTTCTAGCAGGTGTTCAAGTCACAGAACACTTGCCTGTTGAGTTTTGTAAGCCTTACTGAACTCAAACCATCAGGATTTGTACTGTCCTCTCTTCAGGATATTGCTATTACACTTTTTAATTGTTTCATAATTGTTTGTGACTATATATCATAATTTATTAACATAGAAATCCCTTTCTGGCAATTTCCTAGTTACATACTCCATAATCAGCTTTAATATTAAAGAGGGAAATTACAATGTTTTAGATCATATAGAATCAATGGATTGAAAGCTGCATAAGATGAACTGTTTATCCACAGAGTCAAGTTGTAAAGGGAACTCAAGCTTCCTTCCACACGATCCATGTTTGGTGGAAGTTGGACTGAGACTGGAAAATATTCATTCCACAACCAACCATAAGGAATGTTTCATCATTAGATTTCATCATTACTGTCCCAAAACTCAGTGGCAATGTAGAAGTGAATGACTCATTATTTATCCCCTGAACCATTCAGATTTCAATATCTTTTACAGATTTTCCTATGCCAGAATAGCATTTTCAGAATTGTTTTTCAGGACCGTCAGCACTAGTCAATACACGGAGACAGTGCATGATTGCACCACAGGTTCCAGCCAGAAACCTTACACAATACTCTCAGGTAACATCAAGTTATGTCTTGTCTCCTCAATACTAAGAGACGGAAATATCATGGAGATGTTAATCTCTAAATTGATACAGCTGAAATATTACCTACTGTAGAATAATTGACAATCATACACTGAAAGAGACAGTACAGCATCTGAAAAGCAGACATTTTCCATAGTAAAGTGCCACTTCTAATAAGAGTTTGTTTTAAAACAAAAATTTAATTTTGCTTTGACTCATACCTTTCTTACTGGAAAATAAAAATCTCTTACCTTTTCCTTTTGCCCATTTTTCACATACTCAACACCAATGGATTTTGTTCCTTCAAACAAGATTTTTGTTACAAGTGTCTTCTCTGAAACTGACAAATTTGGGCGTGATAAGGCTGGGCGAAGGTAGGCACTAGCTGTGCTCCATCTTTTACCTACAATGTCATCGAACATCAAAATAGTCACGCTTAGTATTCTTTAAGATTTTGACCAATAACCGTCAGGATGTTTACAGAGGGAAAGCCCTCATACACTTAATACAGTTCAAGGCAAATGTAATTTGATATAATAACTAAAGATTTTATTTTAACGTAACAAATTTCACAATGACATTCTGAAAACCTACACTTCTTCACAAATTTAATTATGAATCGACTTGCATGCCAATGCAGTTTTCAATTAAATACACACTAGATGGCTGGCAAGCTACTGTGAATGAACAGGGTGTAAATACTGTCAGAGCTGTTCAGTAATCTCAAAAACCAAATGGCATTCAGTGCAGATTATATGACCATATTTCAAAATTATTTCAGAAGCATCACTGGTGGGTCAGAAACACATATTACTTAAGGATCACTTTATGATTTACCTCGGTGTATAGTCATGTCCATCCAGCCAAATCCTTCTTGCTGATAGCCATTCATATCATCTGTGAAGGGGTATCCAGCTTGCTGGGTTGCCTCCAGAAATGCATGATGAAGAGGATGGTTTGTTTTTCCTCTTGACACATACAGGGGTCCATTTCCACCTCTGTACTGATCTGGCCCTAGTTCATGTGTCTGTGCCTTCTTAAAATAGGGCAAGCAATGTTCATAGTCCCATCCTATTGCCCCTTCCCTGCTCCATCGATTATAATCTTCTGCATGCCCACGGATGTAAACCATAGCATTGAGAGAAGAGGAGCCACCCCACACTCTTCCTCGGGGCCAGTACATAACTCGGTTATCCATATGCTTTTGTGATGTTGTGTGGTAATACCAGTTATATTTCTCATCACAGAGGTTGTATGTTAATGCAGCAGGCATATGAATCTTCCACAACAGTCTTTTACTACCTAGAAGTGTATCTTTAGGGCCTGCTTCCAAAAGTAGTACAGTACTGAGAGGGTCTTCAGTCAACCTGTTGGCTAATACACACCCTGCTGATCCAGCTCCAACAATGACATAAGTGTATGAGTTTGCTTTTCCAGAACTAAGTTGAGATAACGTACGTGAAATTTTGAATTGTTGTTCATTGATGCCCAGTATGTTCTTTAATATGTGTGCTTTAAACAGAGTTCCTGTTATTTTGTGCATCTCATTCACAGGACTGCAACATTTAACTCCTTTCATTAAGTATGACATCTTTACTGATAGTATCGCTTTTGCAGAATTTCTAGCAAAAATCCAGTGTTCCACCCTAGAAAAACAAATGAACAAAAATTCTAATTAAGATGTCAGCATTAATACAGTGCATGACCTCTAAAATGTCAGTCATTTTCAGGTAAAAGTGGTATACTTTAGATTCTCACTATCCAGAAGGTTAACAACAATGCCAATAAACCAAAAAAACATTTTCTCTGAAACTTGC
This sequence comes from Tringa tobata, assembly GCA_033628505.1. NCBI lineage: Eukaryota > Metazoa > Chordata > Aves > Charadriiformes > Scolopacidae > Tringa > Tringa tobata. The sequence goes on from JAHREE010000233.1 coordinate 331,669, forward strand.
TGTTTTATTGTTCATTTAATGCAGTCTATGCACCAAGTTGTGGCACACTATCATGTATTATATGCAGTCTGATTTTGATTTGCTTCTTGTTCCTGCGATAGATACATGAAGCACACTTTCAAGTATTTGTCAAAACCATAGAGGATGGAAACTTTGCTTTGTAGTCTCTATTCATCTGCCTAGATGATCTGCCTCTAGTAAGAATTTAAGAAAACCAACAATTTCATAAACTTCTCTGTAAGTTTTTGACAGTCAGAGCTATTGCATAGCCTATTCACCACAATGGAAATGAGGCTTCTGTAGCTTCTGCCAGACCAAATGGACAGTGTCTCTACAAAACACGTGTAACAGTGAAAGACTGCTGGGTTTTGAGGCGTGTCTCCTAACATAGGAAAGACAAAATTTGTTAATCTGTGGCTTACTACCTTATTACTAAAACCAGATCCTGCAGGAGTGCTCTGAGGACAGTTACAATTTAATACCACCAGATCCTTAGGCAGGGTATGAATGGCAATTTTTTAGCCTGTGAGCCTTGCAAGCAATACAGGCTTGTTTCACTCTGTGTTGCCCAGATTCAGGTAGAGGGACTAAATGCAAGATTTTCACAGCCTGTCTAAATGTCACAGGTACTGATGCAGCCGGGCAGTCTGACCTGCGTTTCTCTTGCTCTCTCCCCTTGAAACCATTCTTTTTGGTACAAACAATTAGTGAAAATGGATATCCTCAGGCAGTAAACAGTATTTTGCCCTAGCCCATGGCTTCTATGTAAGCAGTTTGCTTCGGTTCTAGACAGGGCAATTTAACCAGAAGCTGTTACACTGTAACACACTGCCCACCTGAAAGAGAGAAACAAGCTTTCTCCTGGAAATATA
>JAHREE010000233.1:337075-351922 GCA_033628505.1 Tringa tobata
TTCCCACGTATTTCAATAAATGTTTGTGAATTATAGTGATTCTCACATTTAGGAGTATTTTTTGCAGCACCTTGATAACAGCAAGAGAAAAAAAGCCTTTGAGGTAAACTTCTGTGTTGTGTAGCACAGCAATCGCATTTAGAAGTACTAAAAATCAGTTATAGTGTTCAAAACACTTTAAAAGTTTATATTATTTTAGTTTCATTAAACAGTCTACCAACCATATAATTAAAAGTGTCCAACAGTTATGGTAAGGGTGATTAGAAATATTTACTAGAATCAGTTGCTCAAATAGCCATTCCCTCATGAAGGAATTATCTGCTGGGACCCTAGGAGTTTTTCCCCAGCTCTTCAAATTTCCTTCTTCCTGGTGCCCAATGACTTCTCTTTTGATGAGATGTTAACTTAAAAAAAAAAAAAAGTTTTATGAAGCAGCAGAGTAATTTCAGCAGTTAAGCAGGAGTAGACATGTAGCACAAAATTTTAGAATCATAGAATAGAATCATAGAATGTTTAGGGTTGGAAGGGACCTCAAGGATCATCGAGTTCCAACCCCCTGCCATGGGCAGGGACACCTCCCACTAGAGCAGGTTACTCAAGGCCCCATCATTTTGGCTGTGTTCACTGTTTTGATTGTGAAAAAATGGAAGAGTTTCCCATGTCGTTGTGAGGGCTCCTCCTGCAGGTGTCCAGTGTTTCATGGGTACTCAGAGGATCAACCCTTCTGTCCTTGGCTCAGGGAACTAGCATCTTTTCTATTGCATTGTCCCATCGTTATCATCTGATTTTTTTTAGCCACCTTTTGTTGCTTTTCTCCAGTACTGTCATCACCCATTTCCTGTCATGCAGTACCTGCTGCATGCTGACTTTATTTTTTTTTTAACAAGGTCTCCATTATTCCTTTCAGTTTCCATTTTCTCTAGCTGCCCTGCTAAAAAAAATAAAAATATATATGCATGAAGACAGGTCTTCCAACTTGAGTCAATTCTATTTGTAAACATACAGCAAAAAGGCAGCGATCTCCTTTCAGCCGTGTTGATGGTTGAGCAAAAATTTATCAATTTTTAATAAGGCATTCTGTAAGAAATTTCCCTGAGATGGGCTAAAAAAATGCCCTTGCGTGATGGCAATAAGTATAATGGTGAAGGCTACAAATAAATATTAGATATATGTGTGTACATGCAAGGCCTATATGTGGTTGTTGTGTTGTGTTGTTGACCTGATCATAAAAAATTTAAGCTTCTTCACCTAATTATTTGAATCTTGTCGCTTGACTCACTGACCATGTATAGCAGGGACCTATATGTTACCGATTGTTCATAGGTATCCTACTACTCAATGGCACAAACAGGGATACAGTGGAAAACTTGAGCTTTAGGGTTTATTTCTACATATGTTTGAGCTCCTTGATCTTGAGCAAGTCTGCCTTTGAGAAAGTTGCTCATTGTCTCTCCCTCAATTCTTCATTTCTGCTTGCAGATTAAATATTAATGAATATGTTCCTAATCTGTTCTTAGTAAGTTGTTTAAATACTGTTGCAGTGATTATGTAAACTTCAAAATAAATTTCACTGAATTTCACTGAATTTTTTTTAGAGTTGGAAGGGACCACAGACATCATTTAGTCCAACTCCCTGCTGAAGCAGGATTGCCTAGAGCATATTAGGGCATTAAATAATATCCTGTTATTTCTATGCCAGTTAATATTGTTTTTTCTCCTTTGTTCTCACACAGTAGATAATAATCACTTCCACAAAGTACTGTTAATGGTTGGTTTTTTGAGGTCTATTAAACCTCAAAAGTGGCTGTACTACCTAAATATTTCTTTAAAGCACTTTAAAATCCTTTATTTTGAGACGTAGATATATACATAAGTACATAAAATATAGTATTCTTACTTTAATTTTGTACTGTAATTTTTTTAAGAGACACTCAAAATTTCGTGTTAGCACATTCCATTAAATGCCTTATGGATAACTTTTGCTCTTAGGAGTATGTTTGCATCCTTGAATTTGCATTTCAGTTGAGAACAGAAGTTGATGTTTCACGTTTTTGTTAAATATTTATAGGAATAGCTGCATGTAAAACCAACTGTCATTGGCAGTCACCACGCAATTCAAGGTATGCATTATAATAGAGATGGCTGATTTTGTAAGAATACCAGTTGCTGCCCTGCTAAAATTAGTCCTAACTACTAAAGAGTGGGACTTAAATGCAGAAAGGTATGTTTAGAAAGTGTTAATAAACGTACTAATATTTATATCCCGAACAAGCGGCACTATTAGTTATCTAGGAAGCTAATATTATTCCTGCTTTAATGGCTAGATTACAGAATTCTGAAGAACACTTTATTACACTGTTGTAGCAGAAGACAGAGGTTTTGGAGTTAGCACAATATTTGGCTGTAAAGCTGAAAGCAGAATCGAAGTAAATCAGATTGTGTAAGTTGTCTTTCTCTGCTTTATCCAACCAACGGGCTGTCATATGAAAGATACGAATGTTTATTTCTGGGTTTGGAGACAGGGTGTGGATTTTTCTGTTACATCACTTTTTTTTACACTGGAATAACTAAGTTTACTTCAGTGGAATCAATACCTAATTTTATCAACATGAAAATCAAAATATTGATGGATATAAAAGAAAGCCTTAACAGAAAGCTTTATTTATGGTCGGTGATAAAAAAATCAATATAAAATGTCCCATAACTGAAACATATCTGATCACTGTGAGGTGAACAATACTTAAAAGAAAAATGATAAAAGTATTGCATGAAAATTGTGTAAAGCTAACCATTTAGTGTAAGAGGTGCTAATAAGCATTTAATGTGATGGGCTTTCTGCTCAGTTTTATTCAAAAAGATATAAGGCCCGGTTTTGCTTTAAAGAGTCGTTGACAGACTGTTGCAGAAGGCATGTGTGTAAGGCGTGGTGAGGTGAAGAATTGTTTGTAGAACAGAGACAGAATTAGGAGTGAATTTTACAACAAGCAGACTTGGGGAAGAATATTTAATACTGCTTTATGAGCATCAAAAGTATGAAGTACTTATTGAAAAAAACCATGGAAACAAAGGCAATCTTTTGTTAAATCTTAATAAATTGAAAGCATAGCTCTCTAAATTCTCCTTCCTTCCTAGCACAGCAGGAAGCACATGCTTCTGAAGTCAACTCAGCAGAGCTGGGCAGCAGACACTGAGGAGACACGGTCTAAAAGAACCGTGGCTTCTTTCAGAAGAGCTCCGCTTCACTGTTAAAATATGTTATTTTAATTTTTGAGATTATATTCTTTATTTCTAAGAATGTTTTAAAACAATATTATTTTGTTCAGAATGAGATTAATCAATGAATATAAACCTATAAGAAAATATATAGTAGCTACTTAATTAGGCTTGACTAACATGAAATGCACCATGTTTGTAATGCATCGCCTTGTAATTCCTACTAAGATATTCACCCTCTATGGTTACATTAGACTAGTAGATTTAAAGGTAAATATATGCACTATCTGTAAATCTGAGTTTAAGAATATGTAATAGTTTTGAAGCCTATTAAATGCAATTTGAAATGCAATTAAGTATTAAATATGATATAAGTTAGTACTGACTCCTTCAGTGATAAATGTCTTGGACTTTTTTTCTCCCTCCCACACTCTTCTTCAGGATTTCATTTCATCATTAGATAAATTGAACTATAATTTCCATGAGGATACCAGGGAGTGATGAGAGCACTGATGTATTTGTAGAGGTAACATTTCTGATTTATTTTCAGTGAAAAAAGTATTTGCTTTTATATAGTTAATTAGTGTAAATATTTGTACTAATTCTGAGTAAGAAACAAAACACAAACATAGCATTGTATATCACTTAATATTTTTCTTCTTATTTTTTTTTTTTTTAACTTACAAATTGGTAGTTACTGAGCCTCTTCTCATGGTGGTAATTTAATTCTACTGTTCTGCAGAGCGTCCCTGTGCTACAAAGCTTACAGTAAACATACCTGATATGTCCACACTGAATTTCCTTAGATTCTTACTTATCTCAGGAATCGCTCTTCATTTTTGTTATTTGTATCAGGTGTAAGGAAACTATGTTTCAAGAAAATCTGGTAACAGTTGTGGGAAAGATAGGACTCCTGTCAGGAGCCCAAACCCTAGTACAGAAGGAAATACATGAAAGGAATTAATCTTTGCAGAAATGCAATTTTACTGTGCATTGGAATTATGTTGTTGTTGGTTTTTTTTTTTTTTTTTTTCCCCCAGATAATTCCTTACTTTGCTAAGTGTGGCTATGACTGCCCAAGGCCTACAGAAAACCTAAAAAACTGTGTGCAGAGGAAAGCCAATGGTTAGTTGAGTATTTATCATTCTTAAGTCAATATTCAGTGCAAACTAAACAGAAGCCACCCAGTGTTTTCTGTTGCATCATGTGTATTCAGCAGATTTTCACCTGGATGTTTGCAAAAATATGTGAAAATAAATGTTTTGGTATACAGATACTTGAATATCAAAATCCCATTAAAAAGCAGATGACTTTGGTCTTAGGTGACTTTATGTACACTTCCTTGCAAATTTTGCCTGTCATCCTCCTCCTCTTAAATGTTGAAGTTTTATGCTTAGTACAGGAATGCCACAGTTCAGTAATTAGTTATTTTGAACTATTGCTCATGGTAAAACTCTAAACAAAAAGGAAGAGTTTTTGTGACAGTTTTGACAACTGATGAGGTGTCAGGCTGCAGGAGGAGGTACATTCCAGAAACATGGGAGGAACTTGGAGGGAGCAGATTCAGAGTGATATCTCTCGTTTCTTTCAAAATAGGAAAGAAAATTAACTAACTTAGCCAACAGCTCTGTAGTTCTCAATGTGATTATTAACCATTTTGTATTACCTTTTAGCACAATTTCTCTCCCATTTAGAAGCACTGGAAATCTTTTTCAGCTGTGCAAGACTTGTTTTAACGTGATTGTTCGTTCTTGTTTAGAGATCCTCACAATCAATTCAGTTGGAAGATTTGTGTGTTTCCTCCTTGCTGCAATACTTGTGACACTACGTATTCCTGTGCGGTGGCTCGTGTCATCACAGACTGAGGTAAGAGTTCTCACTTTTTTGAACTGTAGTGTTTCTGTAATTCCTCTTCTTTGAGTTTTGCTGCAAGCATCCTTTTAGATAAGATCATGTGAAAGAGACTATGTTTTAGGTGTCATCATATTAGAAACTCTCTCAAGTTTGTTTAGGAAACTCTGGATGTGGCTACATGTATGTTTTCATTTACATCAGTATTGTGCTTTTGAAGGGAATTGCCCACTGGCTCACTACGGTTTGGTTCATATTGTGGGGTGATTGAGGAGTGCAGCCTTGATTCTCTCAGATGAAATTAAACTGGAAGATGTGCTCTAATGAATATAACATAGTCCAGCCACTAATGGGTATGGAGGCCACAGGACTGGACTTGGGCCAGGCTTCAGGAACTCCCCTGAAATAGTGCAGAAATTTGTTCCTTGGCCCCAGTTGTTTTGCTCTGTAATGTCTGCCATTCTAGCACACCACTTGCTAATGTAGGCCTGGCCTTTTTCCTTTCCTCATTTATTTCCTAAATGGAGAGTAAATATTTAGTGTCTTAAACACTTGTAAAAACAGTGACTCATTTAGAGTGTGGGTAATTTTTGGTTAGCCCTTTCCTCTTTAGCAAATATCAACTGGGGTCATGTAAGCACTTTGCTGTTTGTTTGCTTAGCACTTTTTCTTTACAGTATTAGTTTTGAAGAAAGACTAACACATTAAGTATACTATGCAACTGCTACTCTCTTCTCATCAGTCTATAATGCAAGGCTGCTCCCTCGGTGTAGCTGACCTTGAACTGTTCCTGCTACTGAACACTGTTTCGCTAAATTATTTTGTACATTTTTGGAGATGAGGTCCAGATAAGTTGTCCAAATTCAACAGGAAGATGGGAATCTGAGATCTAAATGCAATTTTAGTTCACTATTTTTGCTTTTCATACTTCTATACAAAGATATCTAATTTTTTTTCTAGAAAAAGTGAGAGGCATAGAGTCAACCCCTCCATACCAATTTAGAATGACCTTCAAATTTCATTTACATTGTTTCTAGAAATACTGACATTTTAGAAGAGCATATGGTGTCTTTTTTGTTCAATAGATTCATTTAGAAGGCAATTCTTCCATCAGGTGCAGCCACAACTATGTGTTAAAGTTCTGGATATATATCCAGAAGAAGTGTGTTTACCTCACACTTTTTTGCTGAACTCCTGCATGAGGGCTGCCAGACTGATGTTATTCTAACTGTGGGCGAAAAGAAGAATTGCTGAAAAAGGTCCTGTCCAAAAAAGCAGCAGCAGATATGGTGATTTTCCTCAGTTCAAACACTATCATTTGCTGTATGTGATACTTGTACTAGCATGAGAAACCACAATAACATTGAAAAATCTATTCACTCTTGCAGCAGACTTCTTCTGCAGGAAGATGACAAATCTGTGTAAAATATGTGGTGGTTTCTTTCAATGAGATGAGTTCACAAGGCACTTTACTGAGTGCTCTGAACTTCTATCCAAAATACTGTCTTATGAAGGACATTGACAACTTCTGCAGAGACCTTTCGGCTTTGTGCAATGAGGTGCATGGCCATGTTTAATGCAAGCTTACTTGAAACAAATACCAAACAAAACATTTCTTTCTAAGTTGTGGCAAACTAAGAAGTGACTTCCATAATAAGAAATTAAGTAAGAAATTTGTGCTCAAATAAAACCATCAGTCAGAAGTAATTGGTTGTGTAAGTACCAGAACACAGAATGTAATTTAAGGGTACTGCTCTCCTCTGTGCAGAGTCTGTGAAGTTAACTGATGGGAGCCTCAGGTGCAGTTCAGCAGCATGGGTTTTCCAACATGACTTAAAGGCTGGTTTTGTGATTCTGTTACTTTGTTAAGTTACAGTGTGCATTTAAACCATGTTTGATATGCTGTGGTAGGAATAATGGAGCTTTTAAAGTGGAGTAATTTACCTTGCCATTCAGTGTGTCCAAGTGTCAGCACCCAGTGATGTGAAGTTGTGAAGTGTTTGCTGTGGAAAACCATTTGTGTAATAACAAACCTAAACGAGATTTTTTGTACGTATGTACTTTCTCTTCTGTATCACAATCATGCAACTTAAAAAAAATACATTTCTTCTATAACAGGAATTCTTGACCCTTTTCTTGAAGGGAATGCCCCCTTCACCTCCTCAAAAAAACCAAAGCCAGCAATGACATCTAATCTTGCCATGGCAAAATTTGAAGTAGTGAGTGCTATCTTCAATAAAAGTGGCCCAGAGGTTCTAGTCTTACATAAAATGCAAGAATGTAATCACAGCCTGCAGTAAAATACTCTCAGATAAGATTACAGCATAATTTGAGCGGAAATATCCTTTCTCTTTAGAACTTTAAATGAAAGCAGATTAAAAGGAAGTCAGTTCTTTCTCATGTGCTCTGTAGAAACTACATCATTGATCTTTGATATTTATTATATTGTTATAAGTGTTCTAATCTAGATTGTAATTGCAGATATGGATTTGAGGTGTGATCTGAAGGTGGCAGGAACCTTCATTACAGAAGAAAAAACCCAACAAATAAGACTTCTCTAACTCAGGATTATTTGTTGGGAGAAAATGCTGATGTGCAAGTACCACAGGACTGAGGTTGGTGCTGGTTGTATAAAAATGTATCTAGTTTTTAAAATTGTATTATATTGGATATTTTATAAAGGGAAAAGGGTAGATTATTACCATGAATAATGAAAAGCTAGGAGAGCTTTTGATGCTGAGAACAGGCAAGCAAAAATATTCCACTTTGAAATTCTGAAGTCTTTCCACTGAATAATATAATTTATTATACAAGCAAAATACCAACAGCAACTGTAGTTTTGGTTCTCTATTTCACTTTTTCCATGATGAACGTATAACAATTTCATCTCCTGGTAACATTAGAGTAATAATCAGAATAAGGCATTGAACCCACAGTCTGCACTCTTCAGCTGTTGCTTCTATGTACATGTATCTGGAATGAACCTTGGCTTAACGTCTGCCACATCAATATTTTATACATTACCTATATAATATAAATGTAGTGAATTTGGAGATGACTGTGATACTCTGTACACAGAATTTAATGCATACAATTCAAAAGATGAAGTATAGCAAAGCTGAAGACTTTTTCACCACTTTTGGAAAAATCTGAGTTTAGTTAGTTTTAATAAAATACAAAAATATCTATCAGCAGAAGATCAATACATCTGCACTGGAAATAGGGAGTGTTTGGGGAAAGGAATCCTCAATTAATCATGCTCCACTGTAGACATGTCCATTACCATACAAATGCAGCTCGCTCTCGTAACATTCTGACACCAAAACGCTGCCACTCTCGCTGATATATCCATAGCTCCTGAGTTGTATCAAGACAGGCTAAAACAGCACCTCCTTTCCATGCAATTAAGCGGGGATCCATATCCTAGATTCAAAACACAATTTTACACAATCACTAGTGTAAATTTGCATAGTTCTCAAAACTCATATCCTAATTTTTTCAACAGTATTCACCACTTAGAATCTAGGGGGCGAGGGGAGGAGAAAATAATTCTTTCAAAAGTTTTCAGGAAAAAATAGTGAGATAAAAATATGGAAAGAATTTTTTTTTTGTAAAAGATGCCTTCTAGGCATGTCATGGAAATCCTGCCCTCTGCAATGGAGGCTCTAAAAAATGTTTATTTTGATTTTAAAAATTTCGCCTGATTTATGTCAAATGAAAATTGCTCTTTTAATGCCATACTTTCTTTTACCTTAATAAAAAAACCCCAACCAACACAATCTCTTGCTGAGCCCAGAGGTTAACTTCATAACAACTGCTTCTTTAAGAATATGGCCTTTAGCTAATAAACACTTCAGTGATTGATACTAGTAATCCTCTAGCTCTAACTTCCTGCCTATAATTGGCGAGTGCTGTGTTAGGAGCTGAAAGCTCTCCTAAACTTCCTCAGATATCTGACTAAAAGAATAGATATTTTTAATCTTTTGAAGATTTCAATCAATCATAGTTTACTAACCATTTAGCTATTAGTTAACAGCATACCTTAGGTCTTGTGATGACTTCAACATTTTCAACGACTCTTCTAAAAGAAGGTGGCATTTTGTTGAGAATTCGGTGTTGAAGAAACTCCTGAGCTTTATGAAACATAAGGCCTCCTCCCACTACTAAGATGGAGCTGTACATCTTCTTTTTTGTATCATCAGATGCTGGAATGAATGGATATACAGGAAAAGAATTGATTTTTAAAGTTAATATGGCCTCTATTTATACTATAAAGAGTTTAGTGCAAGTCAAACCAGATAGCGTTTGCTTTTAAAAATCTTTTTCTATACATTGGAGACTCAAAACATCTAGCTCAAGAAACCTCAACAGAGATGCAAGTATAAGGAGCAGTGTAGCTACTCTAGAGATGATAAAACTTACATCTTACTTTGGTAAAATACAGGAGTTACCATAAATCCACGCTGACATGCATATTTTACAGAATTGTACAAATGTAACTCTTACCACAGCAGTCAATACTATGAAGAATGGCTTTGTCAAGGCCCAAGGCTTTCCCTTCAAACTGAGAAATTGCTGTTTTCCTGGACATGTGTGCAGTTAAAGGTTCCTCTGAATCATTTCCAGATATCATACAATCACTCTGTGAAGATCCCAGTTCCACTTCTTGTGGGTAGATCCTCTCTGAAATGTCTGAGGCTTGGCCTCTCAACTCTCCCTCAAATGCACCAGGCTTCGACATGGATTTTCTATCAGCTGTAGCTTTTGCAGACTTAAAAACGAGAAAACAAGTTGAACTACGAAAACCACAAAAATATCTTCTGCAGGTTACTGAACAATACAGAGACTTAACTAAACACCACTGTACTTCCTTTTTGCACAGAAAGGTTAAGCATTGCATTATTACCTCATATAATTTCCATTTTAATCTCTATTTAGAAAGTAAGGGTTTTATTTTGAACTCCATCAGATTTATCAATGCCTTAATGTGAAGCCCTCTTAGACTCTGAATATACACAGTTCTAATTAAAGACTTGTCTAGACATCCATAATTCCTTACTCTAAATTTATTCATTAATGCTTCTGACCCAGATAACAAACTTTGGTTTCTGAGATGAGCTAACAAGTCCTGATTTTATTGCCCAATTAAATAACAATGAAAAATAAAACTAGGATTCACACACCTGCTCCTGCTTACTTTGTGTGGCTAGCAGGTAATGTTCATCATGAGGATCCTCAGGGTCACCTTGAGATCTGTGCTGCAAAGTTGTCATTTTTTGTCCAACAATTCCAAAAGTTGCTGGATAAAACAGAGCCATTGGAGCCTGAAGAATGAGAGATTTGGCATGGTTTTACCTCATAGTTTTTCTTTTTTTGGCATTTACTATAAAAAAAAAGAAAAACCTTGTTCTATTTCTCTCACAATTCAAATTTAAATATGCTTTTTTTCCCAAAAAGTTTTGTAAAAGGCTAAAGTGTCTTCAGCTTCTATACATATAATTCAAAGAAAAAAAACAACAAACAACAACAAAGACACTTGTACATGTAGATAAGTTTCTTTACAGATTCTGGCATTGTATGATAAATAAGTCTTCCACTGCTGTTTGTTACAAAATGAGAAAATTCAATGGTGACCTGAAAAACTTGCAAAACTAGCATTCATTCCTTGCACTTGAAGGACAAATATCATATAGTTGAAGGATAAATATCATTTAGTTGAAGCTACAACTATTCTGGCTAAAGCTAGTTAGGAAGTCTTGTGCATCCACTAGTGCTGCATTAGTGCATACACACAGTAATTGATCAACAAGCCTAAGTATAGAATAATCCATAAATCATGTGGTCTTAGTAGCACTGGGCCAATAAGAAGTGAGGTGCTAAGCCTGAATGATGACTATAATTCTTATAACTTTTTAGAAAAATCACCTGTAATTTTTCATCCCCTAATCGGAACTGGTATAATAAAGCTGGAGAATCCGGATGCCGGATTTGGAACTCGTGATCTTGCAATCCAGAAATGTCCTAGGGTCAAAAACAATGTAAGCAAAAAATTATATCTTTTATACTTCTTTATCAAGCCGCATAATCTATTTAAACTGTAGGAAAAAACAAAATGTAACAAAACTCTTAAGACTACAAATTTCATTTACCTATTCTTGAATTCTTTTTGAAGTCCCTTTCCTGTAGTATCATCTGCCAAAACACCTTTCTACATGCCTAAGCCTCTAAAATGAGGCTTTGTGCAGAAAGAAGAGACCTGCTGGCAGATCTTACAAAACTGAAGTTGAAAACCAGCAAATATGCAGCTAATATCAGCTTCTTTCAGTCACATGAACAAAGCAGCTACCTTTCTAGGAGTTGGGATTCCTTTTCATCAGAAGAAAAATAAAACAAGTCACAAATACCTCAAGTCTAAAGCTTCTCCACTTTTTGCCAGTATTCTACTAAGTAAAATATTACATTTTATTCCATTTACAAGCAATTGGAGACTCACAAAAAGATTCCCCTGAGTAGCATTCTGTAAAGGAAAAAAAAAAAATTATTGGGAGAATACACTATTTTCCTTTCTCACCTGGTCTAGATGACAAAATGTCTCCTTCAGGTGCTGAAGCAGCAGGCAGTCCAGCTTATTAGTTAACTGACAGTCCCTGTATGGGAATCCCGCCCGTTGCATGAGCCAGTAAAAACACCTTGACACATCAGATCCTCCATAAGCAAGGCACAGCCTAAAGCACAGAGAAGAATTTTTCTTGTTTTTGAAGTCATGTCTTTGGTAAGCAAGTAAGTATATGCTTATAATAATTCTGTGTATTAAAAGATACCTGGTGTTGCGATGGGAAACACCATCTTCTACACAGCAAACACTTGTCTTCTGATCTCCCACATCTACTATACAGGCACTGCTTAAACCACTTCCAAAGGTAGCACAGACAGACTCCTGGTGTACAACAATTCCTAGTAATATGAGAAAAAAGTATATCCAATTTATGCCAAGCTCCAGACCATGTTGCCAACATTTAAATGACAACTTAATGTCTTTTAAAATCTACTAATAGCCTGACTCTGCACTAAAATTCAATATATTTAGTGAAGAGGGGGAGGGGGGTGGGACTTACAGATTTTTTTGTTGGGTAAGCCTTTAAAGTCCTGAGAAAAGCTAAGAGCAGGCATATATTCATATGTTCTTATTTTTTGCAAGATTAAAGATACTGCCTCCAGACTTTACTTGGTTTTTTAACCAGTATTGCAGGGTCTTGGTTATCAGATGAACATGAAGCATTTTCCTATTTTTTTTTTTCTAGTTTTAATCAAGTATAATTTTAATCAAGCATCATTATATCAAGTAGCATTTTAGATATGCTCTTTAAATAGTTCTAAAACAAGGTCCAATTTCACCCTCTGCTTTCCTTTCAATCCACCTTTAACTCTGTAAAAGAGTACCACTGTGTTCGTAGCACAAGCCCATACCTACACTTGTGAAATACTGGAGGTTCCAGTCTACCCTTCTGGCCAATGAAGGAAAAACATAGCTCAATTGAGCTGTACAATGTAGACAAAAACTAAGTAAAATTACTGTTTTAAAGGCATATGTTTTTAAATAGATTAAGAGAATTTTGTTATGTTGTATAATTAGTTCAGCTCTTCACCAAATTATATTTAGGAAACGGCACTTACTAATTGTACTTTCTGACTTTCACTTTCATGTAACAGATGAATATGAAGCTTTGCTTTTTTTTTTTTTTTAGTATTCTTCCTGTTCCTCTAAAGCTAACTTATTTCTACCACAAATTCTTCTATCCTAGTACTTTTTTATATATTATTACTATGGTAACTGTTCACATTGCTTCAATGCAAAAACTGGGGAGGAATCAAACAAAGTATGATTTGGAACCATTCTGATCAAAAACTGTAACACCCAATACGGCTTGTTCATTTTAACATGATGAAACAAATCATATATATATATGTATGTGAACAAAATTTAGATCACATGAGATCACTTTCTTTTTGCAACATTTATTTACCACCTACTTTATTATTTCTGATGGGAAGTCTCTTCTTTTTGTAAAATGAGTGTCTTCTATTAATACAGAAAAGGCTAAACAGGTTCGCTATTTAAGAATAATATCTAAGTGCATCTTCTGCTGAGAGTAGTACCTGGAAACTCTTTGCAGTTCATACTGATTAATTATTAAACAACAGCAGTTTTAACCTCCAACTTCTTAAAATTATACATCACATACTTTTGAAGTCAAAGAATCTTAATGCTCTGTAGAGTTAACATTGTGCATTTTAGAAATACTTGAGAAATCAGACTGTTGATACTTTCATCTCAGCTGAAGTGGGAAGCCCACGGTTGGACTACGTAATAGCAAACCAAGGAACTTGTTTCAATGCTAGCCAGCCATTCTGCCCTATTGAAAGAGACAACAGTTATGGGAATAGCAAAAGATGAAAGTTGAAAGCTAAACTGGGATTGATGTGAAAAAATGTGCCTTAAAGGAAAAAATAAATCTTTACGCTCTTAATCATTAAGTGCTTGCTTATGTATGGTTTTACCTGAGAAGCCCATCTTCATTAGGATCATATTTACCAGTTCTTTCACGTGTTGTTTATTATAGATGTCTGGAATTAGTAAAATGCATCTGTAATACTGAAGATAAGAACAGTATATTAAAGCCAGCTCTCAAATTAATTTTCTCTTTGCATTCTTGAATACCTGATGCTAAGGAAGAAAGCATAATATAAAAAGTTATTAAAAGAAGCAAAATTATGGAAACAGGGAAGGTTTTTCAATAATTTGTAAAATGAGTTCAGAGTAAGTACCAAGTTAAAAGTTTATAGGCCACTCAAATGTTTAAAAGTACATCCAATATGAGAAAAACAACTGTTCTGCAAGGAGAAGAAATTTACACAAGTATTAGGCACCCATTCCTCAGTTGCCTCCTTCTTAGTCAACACAAACAACCCCAGACTAAGACTGTGAAATTTCTATAACAGGATTTCCAAACCTCCTTGGTAGCTCTATTAACAACTTTTATCTTAAAGACATGCACAAAATTCCAAATGAAGTCTTTGGAACCATGCTCACCAGCAGCAGAAAGAACTTATTAATTAAGAAAACCACCAGTAAGAGGCTACCAGGAAGAGCAGGTCACTCCTCTTTTATAGTACCATTTACAGAAGTGGATACAGCCCACATAGATATGTTCGTAGCTCACCTTCAAGTCTTTCAGTGGTATTTCCAGATATTTTTGTATCGCATGTGACCATATAACTTCAAGGTCTGCTAATACAGCAGTGAGGGAGCCACCGGGTCCTGTGTGGAGATTCAGTTGCCCTCTTCTAATGGGCCAATGTATATTGTAAGAATCTAGTGGATTGACGTACAGCGCCTGCAAATAAGAGATGATGTTCCCAAAAGATTAGTTTGCTTTCCCAAAAGGTAACAAATACTAGAAAAGTATTTCAGAAGCAGATACAAGATGACATGCAGCAGCACTCAGACCAGTATGACAGCAAAATGGTCCCTTTCTTTTTAACTGGGCTTGATTATAAAGCATTAAAATAAAAGACATTAAATACATGGTTTAAACTGTATATCCCTGGACATAACGGCACATTTTCCAATTATCTCAAATTAGTAACCAAAATAATTTAAAGACGCTTTGAAGTTCATGAATACTTAATTACTCAGCAGTGACTCCATCTACTGATCCTTTTATCAGTTTCTTGCCTTTTCTCTGAGTTATACCAGATGGGCCAAGTTCTCACTTAGTCCCT
>JAHREE010000233.1:361584-412014 GCA_033628505.1 Tringa tobata
CCCCTCCGGCCGCCCCTCACCGTTGGAGATGTACACCATGGCTGTGGGCCCCGGGCGCTGCCCCGTCACCTGCCCTCCCGCCCACTGCGCCTGCGTGGGCGTGCGTGCGTACGTACGGCGCATGCCCAGAACCTGTCGCGAGGCTGAGGGGAAGGGGGCGGTGGCGGGCGGTGCTGGGCCGGCGTGGCCGTGGAGGGGCTGAGGGGACGGGGAAGTGGCTGGGCAGTGTTGTGCTGACATGGCCACGGTGGGACCGGACGGTTCTCCTTTTCCCGGTTCCCTTCCCGCAGCAACTGTAGCGGCACGTAGCCCCGTGTTAACGGGGGGTCCCCCTCAGGGGTCCCGGCCGGTCTGAGGCGGGCGGTGTTCAGGTGGGGCGTCTCCTCCCTTAGCGCGGGCGGTTCTGGTGCGCTCCTAAAATTTATTTATTTTAGTAGTTACAGCGCTGGATGACACTGTGTCAGAGTTTCCATGCCCGATAAACGTATGGTTTTACCAAAAGTAAAGGGGAAACATAACTGTATTTAGTAGTGTGCTATAGTAGCTTTCATAAAAAGTGCATGTTCTTAGTAGTCTTCCATAGCTAACTTCTGCTGGATCTTGCATAAAAGCTACCACTTTTGTCCTTTATCACCGCCTCAATTTTCTCTAGTTGTTGAAGAGAGCCTTGTCCATCCCTGTGGTTTCAGTAATGGAATATTAGAATTGATAACACTAGTAAATAAGAAATTTGACCAAATGCAGATGCCTGTTTAAAATTTTTTTCCAAAGGGAGTTTCTGTTCCTTTTATGTAAAGATGTGTATATGGCAATGTATATTCCCATTATATTGGTGGGAATGTTCAGTCCAAAGTCGAGCATTTGTTTCAATTTTTATAATTTTATAAAAGCTCTGCCCTGCAAACAGTGGTTGGCATTTCTTCTCATGGAGAATCCATGCATGTAAAATTGGAAGTAACTATATAGCTATATAGGCAAATTGAATATAATGCCGCTTTTTTTTTTTAAACTAAACTACTAGAGATGGGATGTGTAATTCTACTGGGAAACAGCAGTAAAGAAAATTAATATAAAAGTATTTTAATACTGCCTTTGCAAGACCTCTTTTCCTAGTCTTTTGCTAAATCTCCTAAGAGCATTGTCTAAAGTTGAAACTTTAATGTAATCTGTCTCTGACAATGTAGTTGTGCCCTAGTCAAGAAATTGTTTGCAACTGACAGGTATTTATAAATGTTCGATGTTCCAGAAGTATACTCTTGTTAGCAACTGAAATCAATTATGAAAGAAAAGTAACTGTAACAACATATGTAAAATATTTTTCATTAATATAAGAGCTAGGTAATCTACCACTCAATAAATGGGTAAATACAAAAATGTTTAGAAAATAATGGGTGCTACATGGTGCATAATGGGTATAAAATGCAGGCATTATGTTAGAAATACTCAGGGACAACAGCTATCCTTTTTCTTAATTAGCTATGTTTATGATGATTTTTTTTCAAATAATAGTCAAGTATAGTCAGATCAATTTCAGTTTACAAATTGCAAAAAACAGCCTACATAGGTATAGAAGAAAGGCAGAGACTCAGTCTTTAAGTGATTTGAACTTTTTTTTAGCTTCTCAGTGAAACCAGATAAATAGAGCAGTACACTGGAAGAGAGATATATTGGTGTACTTTTAATTTATGGAATGCGTAGTAGATCTGATATGTGTAAGGTGATACTGTTATATACATTTTAACTTTATATGGAATGTGAAAACATTACTTTGAAAAGGTATTGGCAAATAATAGGAAAATAACTACTCAAGGAATGTATATGACAAATGCATACCTCAGTATACTAACATGAAAATGGTATAGTCTTGCTTTCAAATAATTTTCATAAATATACTTTGTTTTCTTTTCACTAGGCTTTGAGATAAAATAGCAAGTTGTCTTATATTTGAAGAATTATTGCAAAAGTTGTAGATACAGCATTTACCAAGAAGAAGACAAAAAGAGGGAGAATGGCAATGGGAAGGTAATGGAGATAAGTAGAGTTAAGAGAGGTATTGTAAATTTTGTGTCACAAACTGACTCTTGCTAGTTTAAAATCAAATGTCAACAGTCTAAACTTTTCACTGTAGTTTAGACAGAAACATAATGGTGAGCCTGAATACAAGCAGGTAATCCAGCTGAAGTCATGCTCTGTATGTGGTTGATGTTGGATTAATGGGTTAATTTAACTTTTAATTAACTAAGAGTTTGAATGATTCATTCCCTTTTTTAAGGTATTATTTTTCAGAGGGTATGTGTAAATTATGCAGAAAGGAACAATGTATTTTTTGTTTTTCAAATGACAAAAAAAAATCCTAACCCCTGAAACCAAAAAAGATGGTTAGTGGGTTCTTCAGTTGTTTGCGGGGGTTTTTGGGGTTTTCTTTTGTTTGTTTTTCTTTTCTTTTTTTTTTTTTTTAAATCATATGTGAGATAGTCTTGGTTTGTTTAATAATAAAGTAGTAATAAGTATTGTCTCAGTGCCCTGAAATTCTATAATTACAGGGCAAAATTTATCTGTGAAATGCATTCTTGGTGAAAAAAATGGAAGTAACACATTTTTTAAATTGAGATTACTAGTGCCTGTGTATTCCTAACACAATTATATTTTTCCAAGAAAGCACATCCAGGTACTTAATAGTGACAGAATAACTGAGCACTGCATAAAATGATACATGAAAATTTCAGTATTTATAACTATTTTTTAAGTACTTACGCATGCATTATTTCTTTATTTATTTCCTTATCTAAGCTTTAGACACAAAAATGTGAGATTTAAAAGGTGTGTTTAAAAATCAATGGTAGCATTACATTATGATGCTTGCTATCCATCAGCCTGTTAGGAATGGGGTAGGGAAGAGAAATAGGAAAACAGTTATTCAAATGCATTTGCAGTTCATAGTACAGCTGGGACAGCAGGAGTGGACATTAGCTCTGGTGGAAGCTCATTTCTGGTAGGGGGACAGCCCTGGCGTCCCACTCCTTCAGAAAGGGCAGGGTGGGTATCTCCAGCTGTTGCTGGTTAGAGTCCTTCAGTGACTCACATCTTTGTTTTCAGTCTGCGTGCCTGATGCCAGGAAGTTCAGAGGACCACAGCATTAGTGCACCTGCACTTAATGAAAATCAGTAGAAGGCGAGGTTTTGAAAGTCAGCAACAGAAATGTAGAACAGCTGGCTTGCCCTTCTGAAGGTGGGTACCGTAAGGAATAGAGCTGGGCGGTTGCTGGTGTGTAAATGCTAAAAGTTAACATACGTGCCATTTGGAAACTGGGGAAATGTGATCATTTTGATGGTAAATATCTGTACAATGCTATGAAGAGTAGTGTGGGCTATATATTAAGATCAGTTATTGAAGAAGACCAATACTAAACAGGCTTTTCATTTTTTTAATGCAATCTGAACTCTTGATGGGATGTCGTCTGTTTTTAGGTGGTTTGGTTTTTTAGGCTCTGTTCCAGATGTAGATTTGTGTAGTTTCGTTCCTTGTGAATTGTGTATTTACATATCAGTACCTAACACTGGTGTCTGAGCAACATAATAGTATTTTTCATCACAGACAGCAAGAAGATGGGTCAGCTGTTCTTGTAGCATTTTAAATACTAAGGGATGACTTTTTAGTTGTGCTGCAAGAGAATTAGAAAATTGTATGCATAGAGAACTGGGGATACAGCATGAACAGAACTAGTACTCTCTAAAATTTATGCTCTATTTTTAATATGACTGTGAACTTCTTAAGAGAAAATAATTTTGAATGAAAAGTTAAACTGGGGAAACTTGATGCTGCCCTGAAGAGGAATTACGAACTGTTGACCACACTTAAATAATGGAAATAGAAAAGGCATCTTTTATTTGCTGGCCTATAGTTTTTTTTCTCATAGTGATTATCGTGTTGCACTAGCACATAATTTAAATGGAAACATTCAAAATTTAATTTGGACTTGAATTATTCATGAAAGAGCTGATTGTCATGTAGTACTTGTCTTATGTACACACAATTAATACTGTATGTATTAGAGTGAGAAGGTCTTCTAACTCCAGACTACAAATGTAGTGTATTCATTGCAACATAAACATAAAATTCAGAGGATATTTCACAGGATTCTATTTTTTAACAGCTTTTACAACAAAAATTAAAATAATATGCTGTTTTAAACAGAACTTGCCTGATTAAGTAAACTTCAGTTCTGAATAATTGATTGAAGACCTAGCCATTTTTTTTTTTATATTCTTTTATGCTCATGTATTGTGTGGTTTGAGTTAAAGAGATCTTGTGCAGATTTCAACTGGAAGATAAATTTTGCAAAATCAGCAGCTCTGATCTCAGCATAAAATCTGGTCAAGAAAATAAGCACATAATGCTGTGAACTATTTTTCCCCCTAGCTGGGACAGAGACTGGATGTACTAGTAACAGAATTTGCAAATTGTTTCAGGTTTTTTTATACCATTTGTTGATGTCTGTATAACAAACACGATGAGGCTATAGTACAAAACTGCTCCAGTTAACAGTTTGAAAGCAAATATGTGCTTGGAGGAATACCAAAGGTCTGTCTTGTGCTTTTATATTTCTTTAGATACAGAAAGCCATAACTGTCTGTACATGCTACACATTCTTCTTAATAATAAAGACTTTAACCCTCAGTAGAATTAAATGGTTGGTCCTCAATTTAAAGTTTTATGAGAATCTAGAAATAAGCTTCCATGCTCATCTAGCAGGGTGAATACTGTGCTAAATTTTCTGTTCAGGCAGAAAACTAGCATGTTCAGTAATTGGTGAAACTACCTGACCACAGTGAAGAAGCACCCATGTTTCATGCATGGTTATTGAGTAGTGGTGATACTTCGAGTATCCATGAGGTGGCAGCGTGTGTGTGAAAAAACGCTATCTGCTTTTTTTAATTACATTTCAAGCTTTCTACCGAGTTACTCATAACATGTTTGGATTCTTCTTTATATAAAAATCCTTAGTTCATGCCACTTAGACACTTATTTAATGCAGAAGTGACACATTGTTATTGGGTTAAGGACCAGTGCTGAATACACAGATATACATGGTTTTGAGAATTTTGTAGAAGTCTCGTGTTGGTAGGGTCTTGAGTAACGTTGGAGAAATGCTTGTATATTTACATATGTAATGGAAAAGATTGGAGGTTCTTTTGGTTGGGTGGCTTTTGATGGCTTCTCTTTCTCAGTTAATCTGGGGAGAAGCTGAGAACTTTGCTGTGGAATAGCAGACTCCCAATTTTGTTAGTGGTACTGTTGGCAATTTTTTGGTATAAATGAATTAAGATGAACGTAAATAAGTGTAACAATTACCTTTTGAAGTATAGTAGGTAGGAAAAATGATGATCATCAGATGAGTCAACTGAAAATAAAAATTACGTCTTCCAACCTATGCAGCAAGTTAATGGCAAAGACTGAAACAGAACTGACTTGCTTAGTCTCATACCTCATGTGTTAATTTCTGGAGGATATGCTTGCATCTGTCAGGTAGAGGAAACAAAAACAATCTTAGACTCTGCTACTATTTTGGCTTAAGGCAAATATCCTTTGCCTTCTTGTGCTTTCTGCTAATGTATGAGAATTTGATTTGTCACGTACCTGATGAGACTGGATTGTGAATATACGTGCACACACAGTGCCTGCTTTTGCATGCTTTTCTTCCTCTTCTTTTTCTGAACATCAGTTAAAAATAACAGGCTTCCTGTTTAGTGAAAAGTATAATTTAATGCAATGAAATTTGAAAAATAAATATTCAATTTAGGGATTATCCCTGTTCATTACTTTTTTTTGCATTGTTAAATCCTATTTTTAAGAAGTTAGCTTGTAAGCAGACCTACAGGTTTCAAATGGCTATTTCCACTTCCCACATTTTAATTTGATACTGAAAATGACATCACTATCCTGTTGTGGTATCTTTAGAAATTAAAAGTCATGACTAACCAGAGGAATGGATTTGTTAAGACAAGTGGTGTGATGTGAATGTTGGCTTTTCTGCCAGACGATGTAACCCACAGACCAAGGCACTACATCAGCTGCAGGTGACAATGTGGTTGAACTGATGTTGTAATCTTCTACTGTGATTTTGGTCTTATCTGCATGCAAAAATTTGCTTGTACTGATTTGTTTAGCCCTGTGGTACTAGCAAAGCAGGGAGAGGTGTTTTAAAGGCTGGGAAAAGATAAACTTGTTAAAGAAAAAAATGGTATTCAGAGTGCTGAAGAACGATTTAAATGCCAGACATTATCATATCTAAGTAAACCTGATTCATTCAAAAGGTTGGTTAACAATCCGTTTACATTGACTGTGTTCTTCTGTTAAGCAATATAGTGTGTTTCTGTTATCTGTAAAAACTCTATTAAACATTTGGCATACATTAGACTGTCTGGTTTAGGTGATAGCTTGGTTATGAATATACTCCAAGGAGAAAAAAAGGCTTTAGCTCACTGATGCCGTGGAACTGCTTGTAGATAGCTGGAAGTTTCTTATGAGCCACCTGGTGGGAGAGGTATGGGATGTATGACTGAGAAAACTCATATGTGAGAAATGGGAAAGGAAGCTGGAAAGACTTGCATTCCAACAAGGCACTAGTGCTTGTCATTTATCTTTGTTTTTATGTCTGAGATGACTACAACTCAAAATATCTAATAGAGTCCTCTGGCCTCACTGGTGTTCAGGTGAGCCTTGTGTGGGCAGTGCCTCATGGGGTGGCTGGGGCAGGTGTGTGAAGCCAAAGCTGGAAAGGTATTAACTTTTAGTAGGAGTGAGTTTTGGACATGTCTGTGCTGAAGTTTATATGTTTCTGAAAAAAAGAAACGTGAATCACACTGAATATTTTTCAGGTTCTTATTTTCTCATTTGCATGCATGTTGTTTTTGTTGGAGAGCTGGCTGCTGTCTGTTGGGCATGAGAGAGGACCCAAAAGATTCTGATTTTAAAACAGAGTTGAAATTCTTTATTATCCTCTTTATTGTACTTTGAATTTTTTCTCATTTAGGATAGTGCGCTGCATTAAACCTCATAATCTAGAACATAACATACACTGGCTCAGTGCTGTCGGAAGCAGAATTAGCACACAGTAGGAAATAATAGCATATAAACTTATTTAATATTTTTGTCCACCTCCATCAAACTAGGTGACAAAACCATGCTTTCAGTTCTCTGCATTCATATTTTCATGACCTTAAAAATTCTTATTTTTCTGCCTGTTTAAATAAGTAGTTTTTAAGCTCAGAAGGAACAAATTCAGGACATTGAGAAGAATTCTCAGTAACTTCTTTATGTTGATAATTAATTGCAATTGAATTGTCTTGTGTTTCACTCTCAAGGAAGAAAAAAAACCCTACCCTGTAAAGAATTCATAAATGCTAGTTTCATTCACCAATAACTGTGGTAAAAATTAAGGTTCTTCAGGAATCCAGTCAGAATGAAGCTGAGCTTCAATGGTAGAGAAAAAGAACTCAAGTCAGACTAAGTAATGGGATGATAAATTTCTTGTTAAATTCTTCCACGTAGTAGTATGTTGAGTTCCAACTACTGCATCTTAAAGAAAAACCACAAAAAAACTCCATTATAGCCATACAGAGAATGGTAATAAAAGCTGATTTCTTTTAGAAGCAAAGTCAGGCATAAAACCAGATATGTAGTAATACCTAAATATCTGAGGAGATGAATAATAAGAGAATTGAAATGTATAAATATGTAAATGGGTAAAGCAGCTCAAAGTTTTGCATTTTCCTTGGTAACAAAACCATTTGATGTCAATGAAAATTAGTGGGTGATAACAGGTATCAGGGAGCCCTTCAGTAGTCTTGACAGAAAGACATTTCCATGCAGAAAGAGGTTGTGCTGCTTCAAATGAAAAACCCACCAAAACCTGCATTTTAAAACTATTTTTCTTTGAAAAGGCCTTGTAAAACAAGCATTTTAGGTTTTATGCTTTTGGAGTAGGATATTCACATTCTAGGCTACTGTCAATTTTTTTTTTGAAGGAAGTAAAGGTGGGTTTAAAGAAAGACATTTTTTCCTTAGGCATTGAATACCTTCATTCTTGCTGCCCTGGGACAAAAATATCGGTAAGTATCAAAAGGAATGGGATGCTTTTGAATAAGAAAAGAGTTTTAATTTATGCTTCAAAAAAAGTCAGGGATATAAATGATTATGTCTGAGTCTCCAAGCAGTAGGAATTAAGCTAAGAAGTTTGACTGAAGTAGCTTATTCCGATATTTATCTTGCATGATATCTCTTATAGTTTTCTTTGAAGTGTTTGATGTCAGATACTGGAAAGAGTTATAGCAAAACACTGGATGCCTGGAATTCCTTTCAGAGACTTTCCAGTCATCATTGCTGCCTCCTGTTTACCTTAATGCTGCAGATCTGCAGCCTTTCTTAGGGATATTAGAAGCAGTCGTTAGGCTTCTGGAATATTTGCTTCTCTCATTCTGTTTGCGTTACAGCTTTAATTTTGTCATCATTAACAGAAGTTTCCACATGCTGTCTCGGCAGTGTTTGTCTAACTTGTTTCTAAGGTGAGATAATAATGTACTGCACGGTCCCATTGTGTGACATGGTCGTGCTGAGAACCGGTGAGCATCAGTTCAAGTTGACTGTGAAAGTGAAACTGGGCACCCGTGTGAAAATGCAAGCATTATAAACAAAAAAGTCCCATGGCTGTCTTTGTTATTAAGCATATACCTCAATCAAGCTTTAGATGCTGCCAAAGCAGCAAGGGTACAGTATTTATTAAACTTCTCTGAATGATGTTGGATATCATTTGTATAATGCTTTTAGGTGGGTGTGACTTACGGAGAAGGTGTTCCTGAATGTTCCCCATCTACAACGTGACTCTGTACACTAGCCTTTACTATTGACCTGACGCAGCAGACACATTCCCTGGTATGTAACAAAGGAGAAGAGATCAGTATTTGGCCCTTCATATAGCTGCCAGAGAGCGAGAAGGACAAGGGTGCCTGGTTTGAGACAGCTGCTTTTGTTTACTGTGCAAAAAGTCTCCAGGTGTGTGGCCACAATGTAAGCAGGAGACAGTTGGTGATGAAGCTCTGTATTTTCTTGGGCATTTTCTTAACTTGAAGATCCTTTCTGCAGCCTTTAAATCTTTCATAATTTTAAATCATTAAGAAGCAGAGAGGAATGGTAAAGAATTTGTTCCTCTGGGCTTATACTTCCACCCTGAACATTTTGGCTCTCTATTCTGCCTAGTTCTCAATTTCAAAGAAGACTCATTTGCAGAGTCGTCTCCATCCTTTATGTTAAACAATTTTCTTCCAGGCTGTTAGCCAGGTACATGAATCACTGTAGTCCCAATCAGACAAATGAAAACCAAAATGGTATGAGGGAAGCTTCCAAATAGTTGAACTCACAGTAGATTACAATGCTTTATTAGCCTGATAGACTTAAGAATCTGTAAACAAGCACTTTCTACTCTTGAAGCTGTTCAAAACAGGCTCCTGAGAGCAAGTTAAAAAAAAAAAAAAGAATCAATAGAGTAGTTCTGGCCATCACTTGCTCTTCTGCTGCAATGTGGCTGATCCCATCAGACTTGATTTGTTTAATGCTGAGAGGTGGAATCTAAGTTCTAGAACCAGTGAGCTGTATTTTGTCAGGAGGCTTTCTTTTGTCAATTACAGCTGTTCTGAAGAGACAGAAACTTCACTAAGGGCTTCTTAAAGTTCCTTCTGTTACTCTGGGTTAGTAGCTTTCCATGCGTAGAAAAGTGACGCTGTTGCCTTCAAATTTCAGATCTGTTTCATTACTTGACAGCATCACATGTTGATTTTCCTTTTTTTTATCCAAGGCGTATTTTTTAAAGCTGTTTTTCAGTTAACACCTGACTAATGCATTTTTTTTAAATAAAAAATTAACAGTATCTTATCCAATCTACATTTTTGCATGGAAAATGGATAATTTGATAGTAAGTTACCTAATTTGTATAGCCAGTAGTAGATTCCTGTCATACTAATGAAAATCATGTGTCCTTTAGGGACACAAATGTAGAGGTCTCTTCTGAGTGTTTTCTTACCAACAATATAAAATCTGAGGGTTTCTTTCATTGGGTGAATTGCTCACATAGTTCTGTATCATTCTTGAGCATTAGCCTCAGCAGATTCTGATACATCTACAATTATTACACCAGTAACATACCCGGTGTCTGAATATATCCAGTATTTGAGTACCCACAAAGTAATGTTTCTGCAAAGAGTTATCAAGCACAGAAGATTAATTTTTTATTATTAGACTGGTATAAAGGAAAAACTGGAAGACAGCTTGTTCCTTTCACTCTCTGAAACCATTATTTGAATCTCTTAATGTCAAATATATCTGCCTTTTTCTAGCCATTCTTCCTTTTTTGATGGTCTTGAGGCAACTGTTAACATTTTTACAGGCAGAAGAAGTAAGAGTATATGGATTATCAGCATTTAGAGACCTGAGGTTTTGATCACAGCATCCTTCTTTCTCATTCTATTAATTTTCTAATTAAGTTAATATTGCATTTGTCATTATTGCTGTCATTGAAATACTTACAGTCAGCTCAAGCTATGTATAAAATAAAGATAGAATATTTAACTAAACTGCATATTTCATTTTAAGGATGAAACTGAATAAACTTGATACTTCTGGCAAAACCAGTTTCCTTAATAAGAATAATCAATTACGTTTTCCTCTCTGCCACATGGCCAGACATGCAGAACGTATCTTTCCACCTGGGTTCCTCATGTCACTTGAAAAGGTAGAATTAAAAGGGACAGAACAGGGATTGCAGTCCTCTCCATTTCATCACATAAACTTTCCCTCTGTGCAGCTGCTACACTGAAAATGTAACTGCTTCAGAATAAACTCAATAGATATTAACTGTGAGAACAAAAGGATTTTTGCCCTAGGGAATTTGTATTAATGATGTTGTGGGGATCCATAATCATCTCAGTCCTTCAATAAAAAAATGGGTTTCCTCACGTGTTCCTACAAGTTTGGTGTTTCCCCCCCACCTCCTTTTGCTGGCCTTCCTAAAAATTGTGTCCCCTGATTGTGAAGTGTAGATCTCCTTTGCGATATGTCATCTGTAGTAGTAGATACCCTGAAAATTATGCACTTATCCT
Organism: Tringa tobata; assembly: GCA_033628505.1. Taxonomy (NCBI): domain Eukaryota; kingdom Metazoa; phylum Chordata; class Aves; order Charadriiformes; family Scolopacidae; genus Tringa; species Tringa tobata. Next base: position 372,735 of record JAHREE010000233.1, read on the forward strand.
CACCTGAGCAGTTAATTCCTGCAGTATTTTATGGCACCTATGTATAGCCACTGGCAAGTACAAAATAGTTGGGATAAGCAGAAACTAGAGGAAGCATATAAATAAGAAATAAAATATAGAAACCAAGGAGTAAAGTGTTTTCTGTGAAAAGTTTATGTGTGTGCTGCAGCTACTTCTGTCTCCTCGCTGGTGCGGATAGTGCTGAAAACTTAGGTCATCTTCAGAGTTATTCCTCTAAAGTCTGCAGACCCTCCTTTTGAAGTAAATGTCTTTGTGGCTCCTCAAGCCTCTATCAGTAACTAAATTTATTTCTATAAGACTATGTTGTGGCTTCTACTGGCTAGTACAAGGCACACGTCTATCTCTTGGCTGAAGAAGTTACTACATGTGTTACAGATAGTTTTCACAACTGTGTTGTAAAGTCAGTATAATTTTTCTAATTCATAATTCTTCAGGTAGGGTCTTTGCAGGGTCTTTACAGAGTTCTTAAGCGTGATCACTGCATCATCAGAATGTATCACTATTTGAAATCGTAAGGGGTCTTTGGGCTCCTAGGCCTGCTGTGACTCTGCGGAACTCCTATAGATTGTTGCTAATATTTTTTACAGGACCTTTCCTATTCTTTGCATATTGATATATTGTGCTCATCTCTCATATAACTACTGCAGCATTTTGTTGTAAAATGTTGTTGTAAATCACTTTTATGTTTTCAAATGTCTTTGCAAGGTGGTGGAATGACTTAGCAGAAAATACTGCAGTTGCTGACAGCAGATTCTTTCCCTTAACAGATAATGCTTGCAAAAAGAAAACATAATACGATAGTGTAAGCAGGAAAAAGCCTGAAAGACTTGTTGCCCATTTCTATGACCTTGGATGTAATTAAAAGACTTCCTATCTTTGTCACTTAAACAATATCTAGATAGTTCTATTCGCAAACTTGGCTGCTTTTGTGAATGATGAGGAAAAATAAGCTAGAGTCTAGGAAATTGACATGAAAGGTAACTATATTGATGTTTTTTCCTAAGAAATTTTTATTAAAAATTGTGCTGTCTGAGATATGAACAAATACAGATTTTTCTACTTTGTTATATCTGTTAATTCCATCTAATTCAGCCAATCTTCTGAGGAAAAAAGAAAATAAAATAAGGGGTTGGGTTTTATTTTTGTTTTCCATGTAAACCTTTATCGAATTAAAAAAAGGCACGAGTTTGTCTATATTCTACAGAGTTATCTGATTAATTATATTATCTATTTCATTAGTGAGTATGTGTCCTTAGACCTTCCTAAATGGAAATAGGACATTTTAATCGGAGCATGAGACTAGGGAACAAAAAAAAAAAAGACGCACGCACGCCCCCCCCATCCCAAACCACCACAGGCTTTTCAGATGGCTGTGGGTAGTGTGAGACTGCAGTGGTACTCAGATAGACTGCTCTAGGACCACGGCCCAACTGCTCTAGATCATCTTGAAACTTCACATTAGAGACTCTGTAATCTTTCCAGACTGTCTTGACCATGGTGGAACAGAGGTACCTGTGGTTACTTTTTGGGAAATGGCTGCTGGTACTTTCTGGTAAACTAGTCCCTTTATGATGAATCTTTTTTGAAAAAGAGAAGAGTATGTATGTTTTAAGCTGCGTGCCAATCATCTTTGGGCAGTAGTGCTAAATGACATCTCTTTCCTGTTCTTACCATCTTATCCCAAAAATCTGGTCTTTGACCAGTATTGCTGTGATTAAGAGACAGGTTGCCTTGTTAAAGAGTATGAAGAAAATAATTTGAGGACTGCTTAGATTAGTAATTCATAGTTAGCTGACGTAGCAGGACAAAGAAAGTAGACTCAAAGTTCCAGTTACCTGAAGATCATGAATGTCACTGCATCCTTAAGATGGTGGACAAGATGCTGCTTCAGGGCTTTCAGGGACAATGTATTCATTGTTCTTCAGTTTGTCCAAAGTAGCAATTAATGTGATTAAGCTAGCGCCAAATCTGTTTTAAATACTATTGTGCTGGATCGTTAACTTTAACACTGTCATCATGTTCTCCCTACTGCATTTACCTTATTTAGGGAAGATACTAATGCTTAGCATTCGCTTGGATTCACTATATTAATGCTTCTCTATTTCTCAAGATATTAAACTGTTCATGTATTAGGAATTATATTGGACCAAAAGGGGGAAAAAAATTAATCCCTATAAACCTTAGGCACTTGAAGCTCCCACTGCAATAATATCAAGTGTCTCTAGATCCATAATTTGCAAACCTATTGGTGTTTAGCCAGTTGCGTATGATTTTTATCTTGATGGATGCTCTTTTAGGTTAACTTCAAGGTTGCCTAGAATAAAAAAAAAAAAGTGTTGTTTGTAGGTGCTGTAAAGGATATGATACAAGGTAATTCAGAAGAAATCATCAGATAATTCTCAAGCAGAATTACTCAAAAGATAGGTCAAGGCATGCTGCATTTTCTGGTGAGAGTTTAGGCACAAATTAAATCTGTTTTAGAAATAACTTAAATAGTGGTAAAAAATGCAAGAAAATTGGTTGGTTTGTGAAAACTGATTCTTGCTTGGAACTGTCCTGATAACCCATGTTCATGTAGCTGCAGAGACCTGTGGAAAAGTTCTGATGTCAGTTACACAGCAATGAACCTACAGAAAGTTACTGAGGTAGCAGTTGATGCAGGTTACTTCTAGTCTTTATCAAATATACATCATGTATTTGAAAAAGGGAAGTGAATTAATATCACATATAAAAATATCTGTATGCTAGAAACTTACTGTAAGTAAAGAAGAAAAAAGAATGCACTGATTTTTGTTATTACAGGCATGTCTGGCACCACTCTCATTTTTCACGTGGGAACAAGAGTAAGAAAAATGTCTAAAATAAATTCTTAGTTTAGAATTTGCATACATGTGATTTTAGGGGAACAAGTCCTTGGACTTGAACTTAAGATGAAAAGGAAATATAATCCAGTGGCTCTGTATCTGAAGAAATTCCTAGAAAAGCATTGAGTAAGCACATATATTTACTAGTAGGTTTCAGCCATGATCTTCAAATGTTCACGTTACTAGTTTTAAAACCTTCCTAAGTAAAGACAGATCCTAAAATCTCAAGGATGTTGGGTCCACCCACCATGGCATGTGAAAAAGTCTGTTAGAAACTAGTGTGGAAATTAATCTGACAACTCATTTCTGCTAAGATTAGAATATGTTCACAACTCTGAGATTGGAGGTGGGAGTTCTTGACCAAATAAAGCAAAAGTGCAAGCCCAAAAAAACCAAAAAAGGTAATGGTCTCATCTGAAAGAAATAGAAAAATGAAGTGTAGTGTCTGGTAGATAGGCTGCAGGTTATCATGCAGATTATAGGGTGCACTTGCAATGTGAAGAGAAGGAGAAATGACAGTAGTAGGAGTCAACAGCAATATGGACAAGGACACACAAAGCTACTAGCACACTGGGGCACAGACCATTTTCAGCCGATGGGGATTGTGCTTAGGGACATTGTGGGAGGAAAAAGGAGATATGTAAGTAAGCCACCATGTATGCAATCTGCCATACCTATGGAACAACAAAATATATAACCTGAGTAACTGGGGGATCGGTCAGATATGCCTGGAATGATTTTCAGAGGGAGATAATAGGAAAAAAATAATCTTAGTTTTATAGTCTGCTGACTTTTTATTAAATCTGTATAAATCCTCTTACAGAAATCAGAGTAGGCTCTTTTGTGCATAGTGAATGGTAAAGTAGTGCACCAAAGGGGAGTTAGGATGGAGTGGTGAGTGCACTGGTGAAGTCCTCCCTAGCTTATAGCGTACTGTTCAGTGTGTAGAAAAACACGTAGATGTTTAAGGGCTTGTATACATAGGAACAGCTTACTAAAAGGCAAGACCTCAATAAGTGAGATTTGTAGCACATTAAAGACATGGAGAGGGGCTCTCATCGAAATGTAAACTGATTGTGAAAACATTTATTTTTATTTTTGATACTTCTTTTTAAAAATGTGTAACCTTCTACAAAGCACATAATGCAATTGGATCTCTTTCTGGAACAGGTACTATTATATTTTTATGTACTAGTCTATATGAAAATGGACATGTCAATAATTATGCTTGCTTTCAATTTCTTCCTGGTTTTGTTTTTGGCTTTTTTTTTCCCCCCCCAAGTTCTTGTAGTTTTCAAAAAAATGTCATGTTTTGCAATTTGACCTGGAGGGTCAGAATGAAATGTATACAAAACTGTTTCTAAAGACCTCATGAGGAATATAGTGGGTTCTGTCTCCCTGATGTAGAGCGGGAGACGTGTTAATTAACCTTTATCATAGCTGCGCCATTCCTTAAAATTCATTCTGGAGAAATGGTTGTAGTTCTGGATAAGGGTTAGGTTTTTCAGTTTCAGCCCTGGTGCATGCCATAAACTGAATTACCTCTAATAGCCCTTCTATTCTAAAATTGTTGGGGTTTTTGTCTAGGTGGCCTTTGAAAGCATATGTCTGCAGTATCTTCCATCTTGAAATAAACTGAGAGAACTTTCACAGTTCTGTAGAATCATCTGACTTGAGAAGTACTAAAGGAGATGGAGTTTTTCTTGTGGCTCTAGCCAGATGGATTCTGCAGATTCCATATTGCGCAGTCTGATCTATAGTCTTGGCAGTAGTTAGTTTCTAATGCACAGATTAGCTTCAGTTTTTAATCTGTGATGACCTTCATTAGTTAGTGATTTTTAAAGTGTGTGTTTGTTTGATCCAGTAGCTATATAGTTCTAGAATTTCTTCCCAATATATTCTCTTAGTGTTTTATGTTTTTGGAGGGAGGGTAGGAGGCAGGAGAATTTCTTACTTCTTGGACATTTCCAAACCTTTACAAAATTGGGATTGAGAATATATAATACATATACCAGAACATTTCCTTTTAACAAGCTAGTCCACTTCCTTGTGAGAAAATTGGACCTCTTCTGGGCAAAATCCTCCACAAAATACATTTTTTTTTTGTACAGACTAGGTGTATGTGCTCTTCTGTCCTTTGCATCTTCCTCAAATACTAACAAATTTTTCTATATTTAAAATTATAAAACATAGCAAATGTTCTTTGGAGATTCCCTTTTCCAGGTACTTGGGAAAATATGCACTTGTTTGTCAGAATCTGGGTGTCTATTGCTCCTTGCACAGTTTAATGAGAACAGCAGATGTTTGTCCCCTTTCATTGTAGTGCTCACCATTTAAAAGGCTGGGCAAGCAACATTGGTGATTGTCAAAATCACACCTTGTGTTTTAAAACTGACTCAGGTGCATAACAAACTAGTTGATTCAGACAATTAGTATTTTAATCTTTCTGAAGCAGTATGACGTCTTTTAAGGAAACAAAGGCTTTTGGGTTCAGCAATCAACTGAAGGGAGTTAAAATGCTTCACAGTTCCAGAGGACTTTCTTTTCCTTTGAAAACTAGCTGGACCTTGAATTATTCTTTTTATGGCATGTGCCTGTCACGAGTAACGTAGAGGGCAGATGGGAAATGAGAAGATAGTTGTTTAAAAGGGACCCTATGAAATCCTCACCTGAGACAAGAAGAGAAAGAAAGACTTGTGTGAAGGTACCATGGGCTTCATTTATGGATAAAAAGTGAGGAATGACTTTATGATGTATCCCTCCAACATAAAGTAGTAGCAGCCTGCTTTGATTTCATTCCAGAGGATCTGTGGCACATTAAGCAAATTCAGGGAGGTAAGAGGCATTATGCAGAGATCCGAAGACCTTTAGATGTTATTTTCTGTAGGTTCAGGTAAGAAATATACAAATTTTGTGTATGTATATTTTTTCAGATATGATGAACTCATTAGTTCCTCAGAGAACACAGAGCTATCTGAAGATAAGAGACTTCCCAGACTAATGAAAAATTGTCCCCAGGACCAATTTTTCAAATCTTTCATATGAAAATGCTGCAAACTGTAAAAAGATGTGCATTTCAAGGTTAAAAGAGATTATTGTAATGAGATGAGTGTATAAAAACATGCATAAATTATGTTTTCTAGATGAAGCCTTTAAACTATTACTTTTACTAGTGTTGCATTCAGTATTTATCATATAGAATCTATGGAGTTCTCTCAATTTTTAACCTAGACATTTGGAAGTACAGTTAACATTATTTGCAGACAACCACTGTTATTTAATAATATTAAGGACAGTGTGGCATAGCAAAGAGTTTGTGGGCATCTCTTGGCTGATATCCGGATTCATTACCTGTGCACTAGTTTCACTCACTGCAGCAACTTTAAGAACCTCTATAATCAGCATCATAGGTCAAAAAGACTGTTCTCATTGATCAATGTATTCATCATTAATATGTAGCCATTTTATGATATATTTTCTCTTGGGGTAAAAATAAATAAATTTCAGATGCGTGCAATTAAAAATATGACAATAAAGGAAAACCTGTTTTATAAATTAAGTGACAGTGCTTTTGTTCTTGTTTCTATAAATTACTTTTATTGGCTTCTTAGAAAGAATGGCTTGAAGCAGCTGTATTTAAATTAATGTGGAGTAGTTTATAAGCAGAATAAAATGATCATAACGTTTCACATTAAAAATAAGTAAAATAAAATAACTGTACCATAAAAGTGAACTAAAGAGATATATAATTTACATTGTGTGCATTGCCCCTTTTTTGTGAATACTATCTCTTCTTAGGGAATTTGCTTAGTTTACAGCTATTGCTAGCACTTCAAACTACATTTTGACTTTGTTTCTAAATGTGCTGGGATGTTCGGAGTTTAGTGGCCATGTCATGTAAAATTTACATTCAATAAATGCCATCAAGAATGATATAAAGATCAGTGTGTATGTCTAGATAATTAATAGGTAACAAACAGATACCAGTAGCTGTTGTTGTGCATACAAAATTATGGTGATTCTGGGTAGAGACCTTTCTGCCTCTCTTTTTAATGCGTGTACTTATTCTCGTGAAAACCACAGGTTCTTTTACGGGTCACTTTTGTCTGTGAAAAACTTGGGAAAAAAAGTCTTAAAATTGAGACTTTTCAGGCCCTTGTGTACAATCCATATTTGACCTTTTCCAGCAAGTTAATCTTTTCTCCAAAGCAAATTCATTATAGATCAGATAGTTTTAGGCATAAAAAACAATAAAGCCAATGCAGTGTCTGCAGTAGGTTTCCAGCAAATTAGCAAGAGTTGGGCAGCATGAAACCAGTCAAGTATATCTTGTGATAGTTTGTTGCTTTTCCAATTAAGAAATAGATCTTTTTCGGGCAGTAGTGAAAACTTCTCCCGTGGCATGGCTTTTCTAGCCTGAGTTTCCAGTGGGTGTCATTACAGATAATGGACATCAGTTTGCATCTTGGGATTTCAGAATTTTGCAGAGCAACAAAACTTGATTGTCGTGTTATCACTGCATCATTGCAAACTCAATGGCAGAGCAATATCAAACTGTTAAAAGACCCAAGTAAACAAATCCCAGCAACAACTGTTAAAAGACAAAGCATATATTCATCTAAGTAATTCTGAACTTCAAGAGTACATCTACAAAAAACCCTGCTACTTATGGACTATCTTGTAAAATGACAATTATGAAGAAAATTGTAAAATGAATAGTCAATATGGTAAGGTAACAATGTCAGCTCTTAGTGTTATTTGAAGAGGCCCATTGTAATGATGCTCTTTCATGAAAGCTTTTTAGATGTAATGTGAGGCACTTATAAGATATTAGATATACATTTCAAACTTGAATATCCTCTTTCTTATCTTCACTGAAATGACCTTTCATGCTATCCTCCTCTCATCAGTCTCTTTGCTAAAAAAATGTGCAGCTTGCACATCTCTGTTTATTTCAGTCTGGTTAATGCATATGCATTCACTGATTGGCAGGTGCAGATGCAGTTCATTTCGTAAACTCAAGGATAGCGGTGCAGTTAATCACTAAATGTGCAGATTGTCTGTGGCACCATTGATCTAACTGTATCCTGGCAGATCCTGTACAACAGGTTTTCATTGCAGGGATCATTTCCAAATTACTGATTGATAATTTGTGTGTAGTACATACTGTAATAGTTCTATTATAGCATGCACTGCAGAAGTAACTCCAGTTGGTTTCATCCGTTTTGGCACAGAAGAGCTGCAAGTGGCAGGTTTAAAAAAAAAAAAAAAAAAAGTGTGGTTCTCACCATACAATTAGACTGTGGAACCCTTCTACCATGTTGTAGATTTTATGTGAATTCAAAAAGTGGCTATGCAAATTTGTGAAAGAAAAATTATTGAAGGATGGGGAAGCACAAAGGTATCACCTCTTGAGTCAAGAAGTCTGAGCTGCAAACTGGTGGAGATTGGGAGAGTATACTCTGGAATTATCATTCCAAGTTATTTTTCCATTTTTTTTCTTTGCATCCACTCTTGGTTTCTGTTGGAGGCAGGGTACTGAGTTGGCTGGCTAGCTTAATGCAAAGATTCTTATACTACGTTCTTACAATACTTTAAGGTTTTTCACAAGAAAATCTAAAATTATTTAGTAACAAAGTCTTTTTCAAATGTCTTACGGGTGCTTCAGCACTTAGCAGATACATGTAGTTGGTGGTAGCCTCCAAACTGAGGGTAAATAAGTTTGTGTCTTCTTGAATCAAAATATCTTTGTTGCTGTCCGCTTGATTGCTGGACCTACTGGGGTTCTACCAGCAAGCTTAGGCTATGTCATTAGAACTGATGTTCCCCTGTTTTTAAGATGGGTCAGTGGTGGTTGAGTTGCTAACCTGGTGTGGAATGGGAGGTAATGTGAATAGTTTAGTTTGTCATGTGGAAAGACAAATAATTCTAGCACAGATGGAATTCAACTGTATCATTCCATCGCCTTCGCTATAGGTGCTTGGACTTGTCTCAGCATACCGCCTGGTTTCATCAGTGTAACAAATCCAAAAATCTGTCAGGTTTCCATTACCACCATCTCCTTGGCACATGAGGTAGATTTTGAAGTAGATGATTCATGAGAATGTGTTGTTGGAAAGTACTGTGCTGAAATGTGTGTGACAGATGTCAAAGAAATATTGCTGATATATTTTAAATGCTGCTTCCAATCAGGGCATCCTTGAAAGTGTAAATATCCTATAGCAACAAGGAAAAAAAAATCCTTCTGAGCTCATCAAGAAGTGCTTTGTATGTGGCTTTCTGGAGCCAGGGTGAATGTTTATGATACTGACAATAGACATTTTTCTGATAATGGACATAGAGTGACAATATTAAAGTTATCCTTCTGGATAGCATTCTGAAATACATTGCTGTGCTTCTGTGCTACTTTGCAGCTTTTGTGTAAAGGTTATATCCTCTTCACTGCCTTTTGTCCTTACTTGGCACTGTAAATGGGATACTTATTTTTCAGCTTGCAAAAAGGTTTGTGTAAAACGCACAAAAAATCACAAGCGCCTTGTGAATTACAGTTATAATAGCAGATAGGCATGTGGAACTTCTGTTGCGTCAGCCAAATTTCCTTGTATGTATGCATATGAGTGGGACAAGCTTGGAAAAGTTCATTGGATGGAAAAGTTGTCACAGATACAAGACTTGATTAAAGTGTACAAATAATTGGTTATGTGTCTTGTGGACTAAAGTATCACTGTGATGGAGGTGTTTAAAAAATGAGACAAACAAAAAAACAAAGCCCAAACCCCAAACCCAAAAAATCTTGTAAAAATTCTGGGTAGGGTAGTTGGATAACAAGGGATAAAACCCTTGTTTTAATATAGACAGGAGTGAAGGGATATGCATGCCAACCCTAGGATGAGGAATCTTTTGCTCTTGTGGCTGTCCTGTAGGAACCATGAAAGGAAAAAGATGAAATGAATGAGTTTAACCAGAAAGAGAAACTTGTGAATGTCCGTGAGACCACTGTGAGTTGGTAAGGATGTTGTCAGGAAATCTAACAGTACCTGAGCATGGTGACAATAGAAGGGAAGGAGCTACTGAAACTCTGCCAACACTTAGTGATTTAGTAGGTGACAGAGTATGTTCAATTTCTTTTTTTTTATTGGAAGAAATTCTTGGAAGATAATGGAGCTCAAATGTCTTTATACTTAACAATATTTAACAATTAATATGGCTGTAAGTGGCACTAAAATGAAACTTTTTTTGTTTTCTGGGCCAAATAAAATTGATCTTTTTACTGCAAAATATTGAGGGATTTTAGTGGACCAAAATAGAATACAGTAATTACAACTGCAGTGATACCGAAGAGCAAGTATGAATAAAAGATAGGCATTAAAGTGAAAATAAACAAAATACCCAGATATTGAAAAAATTACTAACTATACAGTTAACACATACTTAAAATTTTAGAAAATATTTTTCCTGGTATTTTTCCAAACATTGGCATATAGATTTTCTACTAGTATAAAATTTGCCAATCTAAATATGACAGACAATTATGTGCATAAGCTCTCAGACTTTTTGTTTCAAGTGTCTGTTTGGATTCCAGTGAGGAAAAATCAGTTTGTATCATCACTCTATAAAAATTAAAACTCCATTTCATTTGGTATAGAGTGTGCTTATGAACATACCATAAGTGGTAGAGTTGGAGATATGACTCCAATCAAGGCTAGTTCTGACAGCAGCAGAGATACTAAGTAAACTAAGTAGCTATTTACCTTGGATCCAGCTTGTATCTGCTGAAGGCAGTGGCACGTCTTCCAATCAAGTCTTTTACTTCTGATTTTAAGCAGAGGAGAAGTTTTAAGAGAAAAACACTTGAAAAAAATGTTTAGAAAATTCAAGAAATTCTCTGTAGCTGAGATTGTTGCTAGCTTTGAGCATGTTTTGTAGTTAGGTTACATACATCGCCATAAAGAGTTTCAGTTGAAATGCTGACATCCTTAGCTGTAGAAACAAAATGCGCTGCTTATTGTAGTTTCATTAAGGTGAAAGATTTTACTTAGTGGTCCTTGCCATGGAACATACACTTGTGGCTGCAATGGCAAAAATTTTCTCCTTGCAATAAAACACACATCCATTAAGAAGTTAAATGCTTTTGGTTTTCTGTAATTAGGAATTAACTTTTGTTAAGAATTCAGGTAAACGCTGTTTCAGAGACTGTCCCAAACGCTGATTGAAATAAAGTCTGATGCACTCAAGTATTCACTGGCAAGTTTACAGAGTCAAGTCATTATTTTTTAAATATATGTTCCCCCCTGGAGTCTTGTCCTGTGTTCTCAATAGTATACCTCCAATGATACTTTCTTTATTATGTTTTCTTCAGGAACAGACTTCTAAAGAATTATTTTTAGTTACAGATAAGATTTTCTGGTCCATCTCTGCACATAACTAAGACAAGTCCACTGGGTCCGAATGTGCATAGGGAATTCAGAAAGGCATCTTTTTCATCTAAACTTCCCATCGTCTGAACAAAATTATAAAGGATATAAAGAAATATATGCTAGGAGCTTAAGCATATAATAGTCAGAATAATTTATTTCTGCCTAGGGAACTGACCTTTTATATAGCAGCCACTGTTTTGTTTTCTAAATGTTTTATGAAACACTTAGGGTGAGCTGGTTTTTAACAAACTAGAGAAATGAATATAGGTGTACTGTGCTTGCCTTAGGCTCACCGAGTGTTATTGTCCATAGGAGCTGCAGCACCTTTTAGGATGCTGGGTGAGGCTGTGAGGAGAGTTGCCATTGTGAATTTTGTCTATGCATCTTGCTGTTTGCAGTGAAATGAAATTTTAGAGAAGTCACTGTCATGATTTGTGATACCATATGTATATAGATGTGTGTGTGTATATTTCCATTTGAAAGTCTTAATTCTTGCTTTGTGTCAGATTATATCATGAAGGAGTTGAAAATCTCTCTCTGTGTTTTTATACTGTATAGGCCATGCTCCAAGCAATGGCCGTAGAAATCATCATTCCTCTTGGTTTCTGTCTGCAAGTTAAAATGAATTCCGTGATGTGACACTGTCAGCTAGTTTTGCGCTTTCATGTATTTACTCAAAAAGAAGCGCACTTTTGATGTTGTTCTACTTATGTCTCATCAAAGGTTTCGTAGCAGCTGCATTTCATGGTTCTCTGCAAAACCACCTGGAAAACATCCATCGTCTGAAAGTGATATTCTTAAGACTGCCTTGCAGACTCAGATTTGCAGGTTGCTGAATGCTGCTAAATTGAAAACGACCTTATTTGAAAGGAAATGGATGCCGTCAATCCTTTAAGAATATCAAAAGCTACAGTACAAACAGCTCACAAAATGTAATGGGTGTCTAGAGATCCAGCTGTAAAGCTGCAGTGCTAGTGTAATCTGTTGAATTTTAGTCATATAGAGTAAGATTTTGCATATCTCTCTTAAAATGTTTTTTTATTGAATGGCTATTTTAAAAGTTTATTGAATATGTGATTCCCTGTGCTTATTGAAAGAGACAAGATAATGGCATTGTAGTTAAATACCGCTGTTACCTTCGTGTTTTCCCCTACCAAGTTGTCAAAAAGAAAACCATGTGCATTAAGATTTCAATGTGCTTTTTCTGAATGTACATACATTTAAAGGATAATTGCTGCTGTTCAACAACAGCTAGAAGAGTATTTGAAATACTATTTTTTTAAAGAGAGGTAAGGAATAAATTCTGCATGTTCGTGATGGAGTTACTCATGAAGTCCCACAAAGATCTGTCCATAGACTTGTGCTGGTCTTCATAAATTATTAGCAAAAAGAGTAAATAAAATGTATCAGTGGCAAATTTAATTTCCTCAATTACTTTAAACAATGAATACTTAATTTGACTGTAGAGAGTTTGAGAAGGATCTTTCAGTACTGTATGATGCAGTACTATAATAACAAATTTTCAAAAAGTGCCAGGTAATATGAAGAGGAAAACAAAAAAAAATTCTACATAGCATTCTCTAAATTGGCTATTGTTATTCAGAAAAATAAAATAAAAAAAAAATAATCTCTGAAGTATTCTAGATGGTTCTCCAAAACTGTCAACTGAAGGTTTAGACTGCATGATTCCAAGTGGCCTTTAGAAAATAGTAATTTTGTTGAAACGTGTATTCTTTTTCTTAACAAATCCATTTTGGAAAAAAATCTTTATTAAAAGTGTTGTCATGTCCATCTTGTTCCTTTAAAGTAAATCAGTCAAAGAAAGTCAAGATACTTAAATATGCAAAATTATCAGAAAATGTGAAGTGAGAAGCTCTATTGTCTTTTGTTTGTTATGTTTTATATTAATCTGCTGTTCCTTTTCATCAGTCATTTCTAGTGACACTTAATGCTGTGATTCATACCATTAATTTATTCAAAGAATTACATAGTATGTAATAATTAAATACTACACCCTGTAGTGTTGGTTTCACTAACTGCTACATGAAAGGACAGGTATCTCCACACTGATCTGACATCTTTTACTGTTCAGGTGATATAAAGGAGCCAGATGCTGGCTGTAATTAATCGGCAGAGAATTGTTCTGTTGATGGAAAGCTCTCAGCTGGAATAAAGCACACAGAGCTGGCTTCTGCTCCAAACACTTCTGCCTCTCTGACATGAGAAGAGGGACAAAATTTTGATCCGTTAATCCAGCTGATGTGTAATGTCTTACGAAAAACATGTGTTGCTAGGACGTTAGGTTGGTGTTGGCTTGCCCACCAGAATTGTGGAGCTGTAATTATTTCCTTGTTTTTCATCTCCTGCGCTGATCAGATGAAGAATGTAAGAGATAACATAATGCAAGAAGAATTTGTACTCTACCCTTTTTCTGAGTAGTGGTTGTCCAATTAAAAAAAAAATTCTAAAAAGTGTTAGGGAGACGTGAGACTAAGCTTTTTAAACTGTATCTCCTGCTACGTCTACAAAGATCTGTGAGGATCTCATTAGTCACAAGACATACACTAAAGGAGTACTTACTTTAAGCAAGATGTCTATGTAAAATAGGACACCCATTGTTTAGATTTCTACACAGAAGAGCAGCTAGTAAGTTGTCCTTCTCTCTGGGTCACACATATAAGTAGCATGCATGTGTTTCCTGTTCAGCTGTTCCCCTATTTCTGCATTACAGTACGTTTTAAGGAAAGGAAGATAAAATCAGATCAGATAATAGAGTGAGAAAATGAAATCTTTATTCAAAATATAAAACTAAAACATTTTGTGGATACTGTTACGATTGTTAAAAAACTATGAGCTTTAATTCTTCTGTAATTTTCTATCGTCATCTATTTCTTCCAAATCAGGGTAAAGAAAAAAAAAAGAAACCAAATCTCAAAGAAATTATTATCGGGAAGATTAAAATGAGATTTTTGTTTCAGGTGTGCATTGTGAAGGTTTTTAAATGAGAAGTTCTCAGTCTCACAATTGATAGCCAAGAGGCAATTGTTGGAGATCCCAGCATAAATAAGGTACAGACAGACTCTCGAGTTACCAGTCATTGAAGTCCTGTGTTACTTTGTTTTTTCCACTGGGTGTCTCCACACTACATGGGAAGTTCATGCAGTGTTTCCTTTCAAAGCAAATGCTTGAGAGGGAATGTGTGAATACTAAAAAGCATGTTTTGAATAAAGTTAAACAGTAAATGATAGAAAACGGGCGTATCTAAACCAACCCTGTCTTCCAGATCTGAAGCCCTGAGTGGCAGCTGACTTTTCTTCCATTCACCAAAGAATTTAGAAATGCACGCTGATAAAGTTATTCTTTCTATGTTGATCTAACTTTCAGGAATTTCTGTCCCAGTGTAGTATCAAAGTGGAAATGGGTGTCCAATGGAAAGAGAAATTCCAAAATCCTGCTGAACTTTGATCCAGACCCTTCTTTTGAATTAGACATTTGCTAGCACTTTCTAAATTTGTTTCACCTTTGGCTATAGTCATTCCTGTTTCACACCATAATTACAATGAGTGATGGCTTTGAAATTAACTAATGGAAATTAACATAATCCCTGGAGCCTGTTTCTCTGAGGTGTGGGTTCTCAGCCACACTCTTAACTGCAGTCATAATGCCCTGATCCACATTGCACTTCAGTATTCTCCAGCGCACCATGACAGAGAGACACTTTTGTCCTGATTTTTTTTTTTTTCTCTCAACATCCGCACCATCAGGACTTACAGCATCATTGTGTTCGCTACAGAGGTGTGCAAAAGCACCTACCAGGTTAGCCATCCACTTCTTTTTGTTTGGCATCACAATAAGTTGGCACTGCCACTTTCTGGAGATGTGGTGAAAGCAAAGTGCATTTGCATGATAGACAGGATACATGTTGAATTCAAGTTTCTATTTAGGGTGATCAATAATTCTGACAATCAGAAGAGGTATCATTTCCTCATGCAATTCTTACAGACAGTTGAGGTAGGTTTGATTCCAGCATCAGCCATACCATTTGGATTATTGTTGATACAATGCATTTCACAGTTAGTGAAATACTTTACACCTGTGAATCTCTCCAACTGCATGACTAAAGTGGGAAACTGTATTCTGGAAGGCTTCTTACTGTAATGTCAATCCTAAGTGCACCTTGAGAACCTCACCTGTGTATGATTTCTGGGCAAAAGAGTCCAGGCAAGAAACCAGGATGGCTCAGAAGCTTAGGACAAACGTCCTCAAGGGAAGTACAGCCTTCCATGTTTTGATGTCTTCATGTTAATACCGGGTGCTTTTTTGGGATTTCTTGTTAGCCTCAGCTATACTTGACTTAGAGCTCATTAAAGAGCTAAGTGGATGAAAATCTATGGTATATAATGCAGTATTAGACCATTTTTGTGGTAGTCAAAAATCCATATTCAGCCCTTGACAGCATAGACTCCTGACAGTTTCTGTGCTTTCACTCCCACTTGCTATAAATATACAATGGAAAAATCTAAGTGTTAAAAATGTCAAAGTATTTCCTAGGCCACTGCTGGAATGTGCTGAATGTGCCAAAGTGGGTCATAGGTGAGTGTGTAAAATGGGACTTGCTGTTCCATAATCTTATTACTTTGTAGTAATATTAATTGTAAATTGGTGTGATAGTGATAGCATATATCCTTAAAGGTCAGCCAAGTGAGACCAGTGTAAAGAAACAAAACAACAAACATAAAACCATTGAGATTAAAAAACCCGATTAAATTTGGGTTTTTTCCTTAATGTAAATTGAAATATTTTTGAACTGCCTTTGTAGATCTTCAGCCTTGTTTTATATGTTTAAGTAGCTGTTAAGCAGCTCATAGATGTAGGGGCACAGTTTGTAAACATTGTTGGGTTAATATCTGAGGAAAATCTGTCTTAGGGCTGGCAAACTAGTAAACCCTGGAATGGATATTGAACATTTTGAACTTCTAAGCAAAGGAGTCTTTTAGTTCAGCAGGAACCATTAGCTGCTTCATTCATGCTTTTTCCTCTGGAATTTCATGTTTAAAAAAAAATAAAAATCTACAATGAAATGGATCTTATTTCTAAATTCTAACATGAACCCATGTAGGAGGAGTATCAGTTTGCTGATGTAGGCATTTTCCACATCCCTTATTGGCCAGATCTCATCAGTTTCTTTTATAGTGAAAAGACAATCTACTGCCTGTTAACATCCCTTCAGGATCTGCCATGTTTTCCCCTCTCTATTGCAAGTACAAACTTAATGTGTAGAGATGTTGCTGCAGTTCATTGGAAGTTGCCACAGAGTTAGTGTTAAAAAACGCAGAACTCTCTTTTACAAGTGTACATCATGTTTTTTATTATATATTTTTGCAAGGATAGTAACATGCAGCTTATAAATCACTTGCTCAGCTCAAAGTCACTTCCCTATTGATTTGGTTATCTTCTTGCTGCCTTTGCCATGCAGGCCAGCAAGCAGTGTTTCCTTTTGTAAACTTTATCGGTTAGGAGACGGGGAACATGGAAGAAAATATGCATGTTTATATCAAAACATTTCTCCATGTGTTTCAGCAACATTCATACCAGAACAATAACTCTTGTGTTTCATGAATATTCCTGTAAGAAAAAGCAGTTTTTAACTAACCGTGGTTATTTGTTTTCCCCAGGAGAGCATAGAATACATTCATTAAAAATATACAGACAGATGCAACTGGTGGTACTGTTGTGTACCATTGGGAAGCCTTTAATGATTGGTTCCTGAGACATTCTTTTCTTTATGTGCTGTGAATTGGCATGTGTGAGAATAATTATTAGTTTCAGTACAAGCTGTACCAGTGCCCTTTTTAACAGAAATTTCAGGCTGAAGCGTCTAATTGCTAGATAGATGGATTTCTAGTGAGTTGTGGTCTATAGGGCATAACATTTGGTGGATACAGTATACCTCCTTCTACACAGTTCTACAGCTGCATGCTTCCAACTTTATTTTTACATATGACGGACACTGTCATTTGTGGTCTTTCCAAATGAATCAATAAAGGAAACAAAATCTTGCCATTAGTACCATCTAATAGTTTCTGGCCTTTGTGTTCAACTACACTGGAATTAATTGAAGAATATTATTTTTGCAAATGCTTTTTGTCCATATTCTGTTGCATATCCCACAAGACACGTTGAATGTAAAAGCTGTCAGTTGTAACCTACCTTCTTATATTAGTTATATTTAAGAGTTTTAATATGGCTGTATTTATTAGACATAATGGATAATTTTGTTATCTCACCAACAGTGTGTTATGGCATTTCATATGCCTGGTATTTTCTAAAAATGTGGAAATAGATTTGAAGAACATTTTTTATTCCCATTTTGCAGATAGGAAAGCTAAAGCATAAAAGCAGAAAGGTTCGCTCAGAGTCCACAAAAAGGCTGTCATATAGCTAGAAATAACCTCAAATCTAGACCCTTATGCTCCTACTTTAGTATTCATAGCTGATACTTATCATCTGCTATTTGAAATGTAAGGGAATCAAGATTTTATTTTCCCCTACTTTTGTTTAAATAGAAAATGTTCCTGCTAATAGAGGACCCTGTACTAAATGCAAATGAGTGTAGGTTACTGAATCCACATTATGAAGACTGAGTTCTCTCTTTGTTTGGAATAAATTGCTCATTTTTTTGTGCCATGAAGTTACAACGGGAAAGAAGTATTATTTTTACTCAGCGCTGATTTTGCTCTTGACATCATGCAAAATCTCAAATTCCCATTCCCTCCTCTAAGAGGCACAGAGGAGAGACTGTAAATAAGAAACTTTTTGATTGGATGGGGATTTATCACCGTATGATTACAAGTGTTTTTCGTGTGTTTCCCATGTATTACTAAATAGTAAATAGCAATAGTTTGCTTGTTTGGGGTTTTTTATTGGATGGAATGTATTTTGCTGATACTCAGCAAAAACTGTATCAATGAAACTAATTCAGCTACAGGAAACAATACCTGGATTCAGACAAAGAAATGGTCTTTTTTAAATTTTCCTGAGTACTATTCAGAGTACTAGAAAAGATGAAGAAAAAATTTATTTTAGCGTGTCCATGCCTACTGATCAAAAGAATGAAATTAATATGCTGTAAGAATCCATGATATTTGCATTGGAAGGCAGCCTCTCGGGAGCTGCTATCTGTTACTGAAGCACGTTGTTTTTAAAGGAATACATACTGCTTAGTCTACAAGGTATCTTAGCTCATTAACATTTTTTCTATGACTGCATCATGACAATCATAAATCATTCTGTCAGTATATCCCTTCCCTGGGTTATTAAGATTTGAGACATTTATCCCTAGGAGTCCACTTGTATAAGGAAATACTGTCCATTTCCATTCAAGAAAGGACACTTTGAAAAGTAAATGCGGACGCACACAGACTTGTCTGCCTTTCAGTGTTTACTCTCTTCTCAAAGCAAATAGATGGTCTGGGTTTGAATTCCACAGTCCTGATTCTACTGAACTTCTCAAATTAGTCCACTTCTGGTGTTCTCTGCTTTTGACTTTGCATCTTCTGACCATAAATAGATGACCAAAAATGAATGTATATTATGCATAGAAAAATAGCACCAGCATGTAGTGTGTTAAATACATTAATTCTAGTTTTGATAAATATGTCCAATATTTTTTAATATAAGCCAGGCCGTTATCTAATGCAAAGAAAGTATAAAATAAGAGGCAAGGAAAGATCCTTCAGTTATGAAATTGTTACAGGACTAATGTGCATCTCTGGTAAAATGTAATTCTAGCATTTCAAAGGACTGTTGGTCCACGGGAATGTGTTGCTATTAAGATGTGTACCACAACATGAAACATTGCCGTGCAACATGTGTTAAAAATATGCTTCAAAGAAAACCTCTGCAATTTGATTTAATTAAATTCATAATAGACATTCACACAGCTTCCTGATTGTAACTAATTAGCCGACACAGAGCCCAAGCACATTCTTACTAAAGCCAAGGAGAGCTGTGCCATATATATGTGCATGAATAGGAAATATATAATACAGCCATCTCTACTGTGATGCAAATAGCTTTGCTTCAGCTCAAAAAATGACGTTACGAAATGGCTTTGTGTTTAAATATGTATGTATATATACACACACGTATACACATAGATGGATATGTACATATATATTCATTATAAAGATTTCTGCATATAATAATTCTTGCTGGTATTTCGCTATTAATTAATGTGAAATGCTTATGTTGCTATTTAAATAGCTGCTTTCTTGAGTCTTTTTAGTGTAGTTCCAAATACAGGAAGGTTCTTGAGGTTACAGGTGACTGTGGTGGTAGATTTTGAATCTTCAACTGTGAAGTCAGCTGCCAGTTTTTATTCATTGTTTCCATTTACTCTTTCCGTAATATTTCAGCTTTCTCAGCTTGTAGTTCAAACTCCTGAGAAAGGTCAGTTTGCAACTCCAGCAAGTTCTTCCACAGCTGCTGCTGGTTAGTCAGCATTTTATAGAGGATTGTCATTGTATAGCATGGCAGTAAAAATGCTGTACTGAATAATGTCATATATATTTAATAAAGGTAGAACTTTTGCAAGCAACATAAACCATAAAATGCTTCCTAGAATAAAGAGCTTTCTAAATATCTTTTCATTTGTTATACCTACAAGACATATATGTAATATTTTCTGAGGCTTCTTTCAGAAATTTCTGTAGTCAACAGCCATAACCATAATGTTTTCTAGTCCTGCTTTGCTGGGTAAGGGGGCTGCTCTGTGTTGAGGTGAGAATGCTTTCATTTGCAGCTTTTATCATGGGAAAGGGTTTTATTTTATGAGACGGTTATGTGTGTGGTGCTTTTGCAATGAGCTGTGAAAGTAACTCTAAAATTTCTCTAATAGTGCATTGCCCAACCTTAGGATCAGAACTGACAACACCTTGGCCCCAGTCCCCTGCTGCACTGCAGGCTCTTTGCACTGTGCCAGCAGTGCAAGGTGACTCTAAAGCCAGTTTAATTGGCCATGGAAGGATGTGCTCAACATAAGGATTCTCCCCGGAGGCTGTACAGTGTGCGGTTGGGCCTTCCTTATAGAACTGCCAAGCTGGCTAGTGCAGAAGCCTTTGGGAACATTGGCAGCCAGTGTAAATCCGATTAGACTTTGGACAGCTATGATTTATGTGAAAAGACTAGACCAATAAATGCGGAGCCAGCCCACTCCTCAGCCAGTGTTTGTGGAGAAGTATTTACAGTGTACTCATGTGGTACACAGATTGGTTCACGTTTTTATTGTATATGCAATCTATACTATGTTAGATACATGATAGTTTCAGTTAAAATTCTAGGAAAAATAATTTAATCAATGTATTTCTGGGTTTTTTTGCAGCATAATTATTGTTGTGAGAGAAATGTCCCAGTCTGTGGATTTAACTTCAAGGCTATTTGTGCCCGGGGTTATATACAATTCAGTGTAGAGAGCTCCTTAGTCCTCTGTAAAGGGTTAATACGAGATGAATAGCAAGGAGTGTGCAGTTAAGATATTTGCATGAAATTGTTAGGGGAGCTGTGGGAAGCATTTTAATTTTATAATTTTTCATAAATTATTCATTTTAAAAATAACACCACAAATTTGAACACAGCTAAAAGGTACCAGGCTTTACAGTATATCACAGCTTTTGCAATCACAATGGAAAACGTGCCCTTTCAGATTCTTATCTTTTCTTCAGCCATTTCTTCACTGAGAAAGAGAGTAAAGGAGAAAGATACCCAAGCATTTTTCTTTTCTTTCTTCTCCTCCTACCTAGAAAATTATGGTACTGAGTCAGGTGGGTAATTCAGAATAAAAAGAATAGCTTTTGTTTACATTCTTTTATCTAGTTTTTGGTGCTCTTTTTATATTTCAGAATTATTTTCTCTGATAGTTCTGAGTGTATATTTTACAGACTGCTCACACTGCATTTATTGATGATTCAATACCATTTGTTCTTCTCTGGAAGGGAGTAATGATTTTTTTTTTCTTTTTTTCTTTCATTCCTTCTTTTTTTTTTTTTTCCTAAGGCTTAGATCCTGGCAATAATTGACTCATTCCTCAAGTAAATTTTGAAAAATATTCATTAACATAAGGGAACTATAGTTTAGAAGTCCTTTGTGAGTCTTAATGTACAAAACTGATAGGGTTACATATAAGTGGAAATGATGGTATACATGCTTTGCTCTGGTATTTGAATAGATGAAGCATCAGAACTGAATGGATTGTTATCTTCTGTGCTACTGTATCAAAATGGTGACAGTGGAATTATTGGAGTGGCGATAAGTTACAGAGCTTGTCACTAATTCATCTGCTTTTACTGTGGCCTGAGTTGGACATTGGTTCACTGCACTGTCATGTAATAACTGAGTTGGTGGTACTGATCCACACTGTGGCAAACAGATCAAATCCTTTGGGTTACCAAACTCTGTTCAGAACGGGCACATTGCATGTTTGTTTTAGCATAAAGACCAAGGACTAAATAGGCACAGAGTTACCCTATGGTAGGTACATCCAGACAACAACTGAGGTATATTGCAGGTCAGTGTTAAAGCCTCTATTGCTATTTCCTTATGTTGGACCTATCGTCTCAAACATAACTTTAAATTTTCATTGCTACTCAAAAAATACTTTAAGTGACATTTAAATTATGTTTATATTTTTTAAAAAATTTATTATTTAGAAAAAGATTATTTTTTTAAAATGTTGCGTACTTATAAAAATAAAGCCATAACCTAGCTGGAATGTTTGCTAATCGTTAAGTGGTCAGCACCTTAAACTCCTTCTCAAATAAAGTTGTGAAATGCTTTTCCAACAAGAGATGCAAAGGCAAACATGAAGTGGAAACACAGGTCATATTTAAAGAAGCAAATTCATAAAGAGGGGACTGAGAATAGCCTATTGTATTTGCATAATGATATCTGAAGTGTCAGAGCAAAGTGATACAGATATTACTCTGTCATTTTATGAAGAGCCCTATCAAAAACTTCATTTTGGAATTCTATGTTTCAACTCTGTGTTTGTGCCTTTAATTTGCAGTTTTACAATGTGAATGACACAACATGAAAGATTATTTCTGTAATTGCATTTATAGCACTAAATGCCTTTGGTATTTCTGGTGTTGCTGTAGCTTTTTAAAGCAGTCTTGTTCTGTATGTTTTGACGTTTGTGTATGAAAACATAACATATTACTGGAAATATTGTGTTAAATCACATATTTTGTTGACTTCTGTATACTGAATATAGAGCATATTTTGCCATTTTATTTCGTTTTCAACTTCTGCCAAAAATAGTTATGTAGAGGTTTCTGTCATGTATTTACCATGTGCCTTCTTTGATAGCAATTCAGAAAAAAAAATCATCACTTGGACATAAAATAAATGACGGTAGCAATGGTGCTTAGCATTATGAGAGGATAAAAACCAGTCTCCAGTTTAAGTGTACCATTCAAACAGCTTGGCTAACATTTTTCCTCTAATCTGAAATGCTAATTGTGACTTTAAATTGGAGCAAACAGTCCAGCAAAACAATGTAATGTCACCTGAAAAATATGCCCCTGCAACATTTCACAGTGGGGGATGCAGCTATGCATGGCATGTGAAATTAAAGGTATGTCACATACTGGCATATCAGCTGTGTCATTTCACCCACGCTGTAGCATTGCAGAGTTTAGGTGACATGCCACAGTTGAAAAGCCAGCATATGACAAGCTCTTCATTTAACTGAGTATGCCAGATGCTAGGAAATTCTGAAGTCTCCACTCATGTTTTGTATAATCAGTTTCCATGCCATTGTGCTCTCTCAAATGTGGTGTTTTGAAACACCATTTAGGCAGAACAATTATTATCTATACTGTAGGTATGTATCTGGAATAAAACAGGAAAGTAACCCTCTTCTCCACTATCCTACCCCTTATATGTAAATCATTTAAATACAGCCATTCATTTCAGGACCCTACGTTTGCCAAGGAATATCAGAAATCCACATGATGTCCCAAGTGCCAGATTTTGTATTTGGATCTCGGATTTAAATGAATAATGTGTAAAAGTTCATGAGGTGTGAAACTGCATATAGATAGCTCCTCACTGGTTTATGCACATGAGGACATTAAGGTTTCTTCCAAGGTCAGTTCGATTTATGCTCACCAAATACTATCAGAAATGTCACTTGTCTTCAGAGATAGCAAATGACTAAGCATTCTGCTAATATTAATTTATTGTCCCACCATGCTCACTTTTGAAACCCTTATATTAAAATACAAAGGATGTGAAGACTCATACTTTCTTAAAGACATCATGATCTATCGTTAGTGTAGTTTAAAAATAAGAACTGCTAGCTATTGAGACAGTCTTAATCTTCCATATTCTTTAGAGCAATGAACTAGATGTAATATTAGATTTCGTTCTTAGACTGGTTTAAAAAACAATTACAATGACTGAAGACATACCTATGCATTGTTTCACAGTTGTTTCAAATGTACTGATCCATTCTTTATTTGGACTCATCCAACCTGTTACTGTAAATCATGTTTATAAAAAAATATATTTTATTTTCCTGTTCAAAACAGTTAGATGACCACATAAACTGGCAAGTGGAATTTTTCACTAAAAAAATATATGTTGCAATTAATAGCACTGTCAGTCTTTGTGAGTAGTTGATAACTGCAGGCTATTGCAAATGCCACAACAAAGAGTTGTTTTTAAAGCATTGCAGCTCTACTCTAGAGAACTTACTGAATGGATTCAATTAAATTGGTTTGGATAAAAGTGCTGGCTCACACAAAGTGAAAGTTGACCAATGGATGCAAATAAAAGGAAGTGGTCACCAATAACAGAAGATAAAGGAAACTGTTGCAGGAGTCCAAGGATAAGAACTCATACCCTGTATTGAATTTTAATTTATTATTTATTTTACTTAAATGTATAGTTCACTGGTTCAAATATATTCCAGAAACAGAAGCGTATTGACATTTGAAAAATTTTGAGCTATTCAATACAAAATGATGCGAATGTTCATGTGCTTTGTGTCATAATAGCTTCCCCATTTAACTTTTAGATTTTTCGCTGGTACCCCATCAAAAAGTGTAAGCATTAGCATGAATAATAGAGATTAATGTCTGCCTTGATCCAGGAATGTTCTTTTGTGGAAAAGGATGAGACATGCTATGTCTTCTTTTCCAGCAAAGCTGTGTAGGGAAGACTTTCTCTATGACTGATCAGGTGTGTGTGACACTGAATCCGTATTCTACCAGGATTCTAAAACAATACTCTTAGTCTTTAGTCAGCGTTTTCCTTTGTGACTGCTAATAAGTTGCAAGAGTAAATGTTGGTCTTTGTAGGTTTTCCATTTTTATTCGCAATCTTTGAGAAGCAGTTGATGAGAACAAATGCATCTGAAATTGTGCATATGAATTTTTGACTATATCATGTTTTGGAGAATAGGTCTTAAGGACTAATTCAGTAGCTAGTACAACATAAGAAATGACAAAATGCAGCATTCTTTATGTCTCATGTTGTCTAAAAGGTAAGCTGCTGCATACTGTGCTATTTCTGCACTGGATTTTCCACAAACATTTACTTTCAAACATACACTAAAATGAGTAGCCATAGTTACATGCAAGAATCTGTACTTTTCAGTCCAAATACTGTCCATGATGTGATAGTGAGTACTGTTGCAGTGTTTCAACTTTAGGGTAAGTCAAAAAATGAAAATCAAGGTGGGCAGACAAATATTCTTCACTTCTAGTCCTATTTGGATAGCCAGGGAATACTAAGTTTTACAAGTTCCTAATAGAAGGCCAAACTGGTTTGAGAGAACTTTCCTCCAGATTTGGCATTTTAACTTTGTATTCATTGCAGTGGCCCATCAATTATATGCAGTAGTTTTGAGCTGCCTATGTCGGGTGCACTTAAAGAAAAACAGGAGGTTCTTCACATATCAATGATCCTAATTTTTCAGCTTTACGTATATATTTGTATGTGTATAATATGTCCTTTCACTTCAGTTATTTGCTTTAGAACATTTGATCTTCAATCGCTCTGTGGTCAGGTATGCTTCTACCGATACTTAGCTTTCCTTAGACACTATAAGACTAAATTTATAAATGCCTGGGGGCTCTGTTAAGCTTTTCATATTGTAGATGATATATTAGTGTGGTAGCTAAACCCAAAGGAAACACAGAGGTAGTGAGGCACAGCAAAACAAATAGAGGTTTACAGAACTGTGTGCAGCAAGAGCAAAAAAACCTCCCATTAGATATGTAGAGCCTGAGCCAGATGATGATAGAAGATCATGTCACTAAGCTACGTAATACATATTCTTGAAAGAATTTTTTAGTTGGCCATTGATCCTACCTCATACTATCCCTGGTTTTATTTACTTACTAGTAAAAGATATGTTATGATACTTGCATGATTTCTGAACTGTTTGTGCTTGAAAATGTATATAACACATAAGAAAATTAGGGGTAGTAACATGGCTGTTATTTATAACAGAAATTCAAACTGCTTTATATTCACTTCAGTGCTTACTACTTTTCCACGGTCAGGTGCTTTTCTCCTTACTCTCTATATGGTATGGATTGTTTAAGTAGAAGTACTGAAGGGCTTTCACTGCAACAAGAGAAGATCCAGCATTTTTGCCCAACTGCATTCTTTAGTCCAGCATAAGTAAAGGATCAGATCTTGAGAAATGCTTTATGTTCATGATTGCGCTGTCTTCAGCACCTTCTCAGGGAAAGAGCTATCTTCATTATCTGCACCCATTCTTTGGCCTCTTCTCCCCACATCTTTTGGAATAAGATCCTAATCTATTAATGATTCTTGAGAAAGGTACCTATGTTGTTATCATGAAATATAATTCTTATTGAATTTAAAACCACAGCCTATTAAAAATTTGGTCTAGTTTATTTTCTTCATAACCATGAGATTCCAATACGAAGGAAAATTTTTGTAATACTAGAATTCTTTAAACTCTTTGTTCAGTATTCAAGTAATTAGTAAAACATATGTTATCCTTTTGAAAATTGCAAGAAGAAACGTCTTCAAATTCATGCAGAAGTAAAACACGTTTCTTTAGATGACAAAATACATGTATGTTGACTTTGTTTAAGAAATAGTAGTTAGATTTATGTAATAAAGTTGCTACTGCTGATGGTTTAATCATTATGTGCTACCCACAGTGCTCTGAAAACTGTATTGGGATTTTTGTGATAAAGAATAAGTGATTTCTTCACTTGCTTAGCCATCTGAATAGAATTTCAGTTACATATTTTCTGTTGTACAGCACGTAAAATTTCTTTGGTTTGCCTTTTTAACTCAGTCAAATTATACAGGAGTGAGCTTTGCATGTCTAATGAAGAACTGCTCAAAAGATTAGGAACAAAGCATTTTTGCAGAACTAACATGTACTTCAGATATGCGAGTGCAGAAACTGTTGCTTAGCCACAAATGGTTTCTGTCAGATTCAGCTTTTATCTTGGATGTTCCTGAAGGAATCTGGATTAACATAATTAGAATGTTCATGAACCATCTCATTATAGTTTTAGAAATTTCAGTGCTGAATAATACACTAGGCTTTATTTTCAAGCTTCATGACTGAGCCTTTTTATTTAATAAAATATATTTGCCATATATAGTTTTATTTGCATTCACTTTCCTGTATGTCAGCTTTTTTTTTTCCAGTCTAGAATTTAAAAAAAAAAAAGAGAAAAAATATTAGTAAAATTTTGAGCATCGTTATATCATTCAAAATACTAGACAATTACAGGTTCCCTATATTTTCTAGTGCCCTTTGTACTGGATGCGTGTAAGGGCATGTTCATCATATATTGCTGTGAATTTTGAGTATTTACAATTTATTCCAATTTAACCCAGATTTGAGAATATAATTCTTCATCTGGATTTTATGGTAGGACAAGGCATTTCATGCCACTTCTAAAACAAATTTGACATTCAAGAGAAATTAATCATAAAAGAGTAAGTATGTATAATATGCTTTATATGCTGCATTAGTCTTGGATGAAACTGTTTGGATGGATAATTTTTTGAAATATAAAATATTTGGAGTAATATCAAAGAATATGCAAAGATGTTTCTTAAACAGGGTTTTCTTCTTTCCCACATTACAAATGTTGAGCAAATGTGATATAGCAGAAGAACTGATTATGAAGGGAAGCAAGGTTTGTTTTGAATTTTGTAACTGAAGTTCATGTACTCAGATGACCAGGTGTTTAAATCCAGATGCTCTGTAAGTTTCCCTTTACTGAATACTTATGAACTTCTCAGATGTAAACTGAGCTAAATGGAATAAATGTCAGTCTGAGTTAATGCAGAAGTAGACCTGGGCAGGACTTATCACATTAAACACTGTTCTGTTGGAAAATGCTGCATTGTTAATTCTGAGTGCTTAATGAAAACTTTTGCTGTAGTCTGTTTTCCTCTGAGCAGTCAATATGTCACAGAGGTGGAGACAGAGCAGATCCAAGATTTATCCTCATGTGTGTGTTCCCACTGTTTCCCTTGGATTAGCTCTGGTGATGATGTGGCCACAGGGGTAGCATTTGTGAAAATGGCAAGTTGATCTGACGTGTTACGGCATCATACTGTGTCTGCACCAGGTAAGGAGAAGGAATCATGTGGTGGTGAAAAGTAGCAAGGACTGGACTTGCCCTTTTGGCTGTAATGTGCTTAATCTAATGGTGAAATGATAGTTTAGACTCCATAATTTACTGCTCCAATATTATTATTGTTATTGTGCAAATAATTCAAATGTTAATCATTGTTGTGGTTCCATATTTTAGTAACAGAACATTGAACACAGTGATGCTACACTGATTTGTATCCATCTGTTTGCATCTAGACTCTTTTCTAGATTTTTTCCCAAGATTTTGGAATCAAAGAAAAGATAATACACAGAAAATCTTTTCTGAATTTTAAGTTAGCCTAATGGTTCTTGAAAGAAAACTTGACAGGTTGGTGAGGGTTCTGCGAGTATTCACAGAGTGGTGGCCAATAAAAAGATGACAACTGATGTGGTAATTATATCTTTTATGGAAAAATTCTCTCTGCTTATCTGATCATTACAGAATTCATAGTGAGTTTCTGAGCCACAACTCACAGAGATTTTAGAAACTGAGGACCCCTTACTTTGGACCAGATTGTAAATGGCTTACTCCTGTTGTTGGCTGTTTAGTCCTATTGTGTTCAATACTTACATTTTTAATGAATAACTGCACATTAATGGAAAAAGACAGTGTTTTAGTCTTTAACAGTTGTTTCTTCAGCAATTTGTGTGAGCTGTGGAGATATGAATTTGGTGTATCACAGGCAGCTCTGTGTAAGTTTGGGAGGCTATGGGAAAACAGGAATAATGGAAAAAAAGAGATTTAAAAATATTGTAAGCACAACACATGGAGATTTCCCCCCCTACCCCAAATATGTTTTCCTGTATACAAGTTTTAAGATACTTGAATGCATTCTGCTAATCATCTCTTCAGTATTTGGCTGCATTTTTCTCCTTGCAGTTGTGAAACAGCCACATAGACTGAAACTTTGCCAAACAGCACAGGGAAGTTGTTAGAAAATGAAGGTTCTTTACATAAGTAACATATGTAGATGAATATATAATTAATTATAATTGTATGAGAGGCAATTTCCTTTTGGTGGGTACATCCTCTGTAAATGTACAATATATTATTCGTGGGGTTCTTTGCCTTTTCAGTAGTTAGCCTGTTATTGTAATTATCACTCATCTTTTGTGGCAAGCTTTTTTGATCTGGAATGATTGCTCTTAAAAGAATGCACTCCCCTAAAATATTCAGATCATCTAAGATTAATTCTTTTGTGGTTGTGCATCCTGATATACCTTGGTGAAAATTTGTAGATGCGGCATTTTATACATTAGGGAAAAACAGGCTGACTGCATGAGAAAATGAGTGGTGAGTCAGGAGAGGGAGAGATGAGTGACCTTTTCCTTTTTTGTTGTTTATGTTCATCTTATATTTGATATACATAGTCATCATTTTCAGAGGGGATAAAATCCTCAGCTAATTAATTCAGTATAATGTATAAATGCTTTCTGAAATGAATAATTAGTATTATTTTATGGAATAATTGAGATGTAAGCTCTCTAATGATAACTGTATGCACGTTATCAACAAATAATATTCATAAGTCACCTAAACAGTACTTTTAGTCTGCCAATCAGTCATCCCAGAGTTTTCAGCCAAAAGTTGTCTGATGTCTTTCGACGTGAGATTTTGTCTATTACCCAAATATTAAGAACAAAACCTAAGTGAATGCAAAGTGCGCTCCACATTTTCTTCTCAAATTTCTCTGTAATTTTATGCCCTCAACCAAAAGCTAGAGTAATTTTGGCATCCCAGAATGGATTTAGAGGTGAAAAAGCGAATCCAGTCAAACTAATTTTAACAAGGGATTAAAGACTGTATATCACTTTCTTTTCTGTTAATGGCTTCAGAAACTGGTATGTGTGAATCTGAGCCCTAGCTTGAGAAGTCAACTTTGTAGTATTCCCACCGTCATTTACAAACACCTGGAGCACTTGTGACAACAGAAATAGTTTACATGGGAAAATATTAGAAGGAAATTATTTGAGTAATAACTTTATGCATGATGAATAATCCTGGTGAGTGGGGAAAAGTATCCTTTTCCATTGCTGAAGCTTCAGATAAGGGAAAGACTGTGGCAGGAATCACATTAGGTGTAGCCTCCCAAAATATTCTTTAAGATTGGTTTTTCAACCATGTGCTCTGTTTGTTATCTAAGTCCCTCATTTACTAATGAAATGTGATGAGAGACTGTGTCAAAATCATAAATAAAGATCTTTCACACTTAGAACTCTCTCATATCCGACAGGTCACAGTTTCACTACAAAGGAGGAAGCATGGCCAACCTCTGATCTTGTATCAAAGGTGCCATCAACAGACTAATTGTCTAGTTCTGAGATAATACTTTCATCATGTTTGATTGTGCTAGCTTTTATGTTCAGCCAAAATAAGACACTTCTCCTTTTTCAAGTTTCTCTTTAAACATCAGCAGATAAGTTCTGATTGCAGCTCCTGTTGCATCTAGTCCTGTTTTTCAGAATAAGGCAGGGCACTTCCCATGTGTCTGGCCACAGTAGCTCCCAGTCTGTTGGCCTGCAGACACAAATATTGTATAAAAGTGTAAGTAATGAATGCAAATAGTGAAGATGCCTCTCTGATATCCCTTTATAAATATCATTCAAAGAACAAACACATCTATTGCAAAGTGACATATTTTTAAAATTCCTCTGTGTGATGACTAAAATGGTAGAGCAATTTATTTAGTTTCAGAGATTGAATTCCCTGGTAGTTTCAGTGGCACTTGCTTTGGTAAATCTTGCATATTCAGCATCGGAAATAACTTAGAGAAGGTATTTGATATAAGCAAGTCAATATGTAGAAAAAAATGCAAGACAGTTCAGGTATCAGATAGCTCAGGATAAATTCATGAAGCCTCTCATCTGTTTATGTTTCCTCTGTGGGAATCCAGAGTGGTAGATTTTCAGTAGTGTGCGTTAAATGAATTCTTGCCCTTAGTGCAATTCAGGATTTACTCAAATAATTGTTAATAAAACCTCTGTCCCTGTGTAACTGTAAATATTTTGGTCATAGAATCTTTTGCAATATCATCTTGCTGCATTGTTTGATGATCAAGACAGAACTCCTACCTTCGCTCATGCTTCTGGTCTCTGTGGCACTAGTTTGTATCCAAATTCATCATCAAAATATGTCTGTCCTATGGCTGTCATTGACCTAATCAATCTGACTGATTTTGACCATAGAAGGCAGGTTATTTCTTCTTAATAACTGTAAACATCCTTTTTACTAGAAGAGAAATGTAGCTACTTGATACTAGTTTTCGCTTTAAATATATATGAGGAGTATAGTTCAGACTTATGGCCCCTGGACCTTTTGACTTATTTAAAATCAAATGGACTTCCAAAATGGAATTTCTTCTCATTCAGACACATCTTCCAGCATAAGGGATTAAATAAAAAACAAAGAGAGAAAGAGCAAACATTGATAGGGGATTTGATGTACTCTATCCCTTGCTTAGGGACAAAAAGTAAAAGGAAGGAGGAAATAAAAGTTACCATGTATGATGTCTCAGAAAAAGGAAGCATTTCATATTCATCCATTCACAGACTCATCTACAATACTATTTTTCGGTGTGTGAATTGTGCGTGGAGGCCTATTCCTATGAAGTGCACTTGCTTTTACTACATGCTAGTGAAGGGGCAGGTAATGAAAAGTGAAGAAAGTTTGGAACAATTAAATGAACTGCAGCCCCTTGTTCCCTTATCCATTAAGGAAAGAGCATTACAGGAAGCAGCTATGTGAGTAATAACTCTGAAAAACCAAAAAGAGAGCTGACATTAGTGATAATGTACTTTCTGCCTCTGGAAGGTAGTAAGTCTGCAAAGCAAACAATTTGAAATACACTCGAAAGCAGAGAATAATTACTGAAAGTGAAAACAGTGGGTAGCAGACTGAAGCAAAGTACGAGTTTGAAATACAGTGATTGACAGTATGGAAAGACATTAATTGGTATGCAAATGCTACTGGGATTTACATATAACATTAAAAGGTTTGGGGAAAGCAACTGAACTCATGTCAAAATCATTGGAAACTATTTACAAAAAAAAAAGTTGAGAGTATTGGGAATTGAATCTGAACATGTGACTATGTATGGTGGATTTTGGCTTGCATTTAATTACTTGGGCTTTATGGTCACTTCTAAGCTTACATATAGGTTAGGTTAAATCTTGTTACAGTTCTGACATCTGCTTATGTAAAATTAAAGCTACTAAGTGAGGAATGACAGAATGGCTGCATGGAAATGACCGAAATGTCACACTTGCATGGTCTACTGAAGGAAAGCAGGTTCTGCTGAAGATACTTATGTTCTGATCATGAAGATTAGATTATTTTCCCCTTAATTTAGGAATGTGAATTTTTGATTTTATAGTGATTTAATACACTAGGAATACAAAGATGACTAAAACAAACCTTAGAAAATAAGTTCAGTATTATTTCTCAAGCTACCGTAAGACTATATTGTTTAGATAACTCATATGGAATTCTGAATTCCTGGAGATGCAGTTGATATACAGAAGAATATGTGTTTATGGACACGTATACACCTACACAGAGTACACACTGAGATGTCCAAGGTAGCATCTGAAATATGTCTGATAGTTTATTAGATCTTTCAAACTGTGTAGCTACTTTATTCTGAATTGCTTGAATGTTTGATTTCGAAACAACTGATGAATTTGTCATATTGATAAAGACATTTTCCTCCTCAGCAGGGAAATGCATGAAGTTGCTAGGGCAACCATTAATTTTCTTGAAGTCCTAGGATGATTAAATACCTATAGTTCAAGAGGTGTATGGCTCTGCATGGGATTAAAAGGATTCCGTCTATGGCTGTTTTGACAAAGCCCAGTATCAATGGTATCCAGTAGCCCATGGAAGCCTGTAACTAGATATATACTGATTAGCTCATAGGATCTCTTGTCAGATGGGTGAAGGTGTTACTGGGAAAAAGCTTTTAAATAGTAATTTGGTGGAGTCTGCCTGGATTTGATTTCCCTCAGCTAATCTAATTTGCTACTACTTCATTTTAGTGGAACTAGGACAAATGTGGTCATCTTTGTAAGGCAGAGCAGCGCCAAGAACTGCTATGGTGCTTTGCAAGGCAGACTTACTGCGATGAGCACCTTGTATTTCTTTTGTAAGCTTGTATTACACACATAGAAACCACTTTCATATATTGTAGTATTCTATTGCTTCCAAGCAAAAAGGCTTCTAGGCAACATTCAAGATGGTGAAGACTGAAAGCCAGAAATTGGGAACCTTAAATGTGTCTTGTCAGGGGAGTAGTAAGTCAGTCTCACAACTCGTCTTGACTGGGAATTAATGGGAAAGCTGGTGCTATGCAAACTTGTTTGTGAATTCAGGGACTGGCTGCTACCAATAAATAGAAGCTCGGCTGCTGCAGTAAATCTTACTAAGATATTTAATTCCACAGAGATGATGAGACTTTCCAGATTTCAAAATATTTTGTTTCCCAAAATGATATATAGATTAGCCTTGCAACATCTACATAAGAACATATGAAGCAGGGCAGCGGACATAACTGCAGTCATACTTTCAGTCTAAAAAAAACATAGACATAGCAGTTTTAAAGTTGAATGTTATGACATACCATCACAAAAAATGTTCCCTAGTGGTAAAAATTCAGGTTAGGAAAACTCATATTTACTATATTATGAAAAATGGCCTTAATTTTTTTGCGGTTTTAACACAAAATATCGTTGCAGGACCATTGCCTTAATATAAATCACATAGCTTTATACTAATGAGCGTACATGTGAGTGACTATGTGTTCTCATTACCTTTTGCAATAATGTTGCAAGTGAAGCTCACTTTTTTAATAGTAATATCAGTTACTTAAAAAAATTTGATTAGACTTAAGTAAGATGGAATTCAAGTATCTAGGAAAAGTTAAGTATTTTATTCTAGTGAAAAATTTAGAAGGCTTTATTGAGCTGAGGTGAATTCTTCTGTTTAAGATGGCAGACACTTTTGTCTAATTCTCTTCAAATAGCTTAGTTCTGCACAGGTTAGAAAGTAATTTCCTGTTTTGTTCGAACCTAAAACTGCAATGAAGATGTTTCCTACATTATTTTCCATGCTTTTTTTCTCTCTTCTTTCTTTTGAGGGATGGAAATCTTTTTGGCTGCTGCTAAAATGAATGACACTGATAAAACTATTGTATTTCAATGAAATAGAACAAGGTCAATTTGAATAAGGAATATCTTTCTTATGCTAGTAAAAATGCTCAGGGACAGAGGAGAAGATGGGGAAAGGAGAGAGAGACTGTGTGTTGGAAGGACTTCAGATACTTTGTTTTTGGGGGAAGTTCAATAGCTCTGTAAGTCTAAAATTAGAAATGTGTGCTGTATTGAGAAATTAGCAGTAAGGAAGGTGGATAATCTTTATGAGACATCTAACAAAACTGTAATAAAATGATTTGCCAAGGTCAAATGCCTCGATTTAATGCTACTTGAAATATCTCTAAAGTACTTTAGTGAAGCTGGGTGCAAATCTGAAATCACTTCAGTCCTATAGTGAAGGTTTTACAGTGAAATAGAAGATGATAAATCAGTGGGAGAAAGCACATCACAAAGAATACCTATAGATCCTAGTAATGGCTTTTTAAAGGCTGGAACATCTAGCAAGTACTAGGACTTGATAAAAAGGAACCTTGTCAATAAATGTTTGCAGTTTCCAAGCTGGTTTTGCATGATTATTTCCAGTGGCTATTACTTTCAAATGATTTCAAATGTTTTGGACTAAAACTGAAATACACTGGTGCAGCACTGAATTCAGTCACAGGTGCTCATGCATTTAAATGCAGACTTTTACCAAACAGCTTCCACCTGTATTCGCTCCTGGGCTGTCTTTGTGCTTGTACAAAAGCTTAATGCTGTTTATTAAATTTATGTTTCACTTTAATATAAATATGAAATACTAAATATTTTGCACTGTCGTAGGATCTTGCTGCCATGAAATGTCATAATAATGTATTAATATCAGCATAAAGGTATGTCTACACTAAGCAGTGGAATGTAATGCAGGGAACCCTGAAGAGGCTGGTAACTCTTCATAGAGCAGGAAACAGTCAAGTTTTGTCTTCTATTAATAAGGTCATAATCTGAACTCTTAATCAAGACCAATTAACTTGCAGAATGTCAATATAGCCGTGCTGCTTGAAAGACCTAGGAGAGATCTTAGATGGTACTTTGGACTGTGAGTTGTTTCTCGGCCTGTCTGGCACTGAGGGTGCTTTGGATATGTGTGTCTCTCTTGAATGGTCCAGTGATTAAAGCACAGTTGTGATGTGAGTAAGTAGATACAAATCCCTGTTTTGCCTAATTTGGTGACAAGGAATTGAAATGAGGTCTTGACACCACAGTGCAGAAATGGTAGACTGTAGTGTATGCGTTTTCTTCCAGTATTTCTTTGCAAGCAGGTAAGCTGTTTAACTGAGAGAGAGGTTTTGTGGCTTTGTATCCTAGGTAGGGGAAAGAGGATATTTTGGTTACCTCAGAGCATAAATCTCATCTGGATTCCTTTAGTTTAGGGAGCTTGCAACAATAATGCTTGTTGTCATTAAGAGCCAAGGGAAATTTCTCTACCACTTTCTCCTGGCCAGAGAGATGGTAGTTTGCTCACAGTAAACTTTAAGTGCCCAAGCTGGCTCCTATTACCAATACCACGTTTGCAAACCAGCTGAAGACATCTGTGCTAAGTGCAACCTAGTCCCCAGGTCCTTCAAGACTGTCTAAGCAATTTTATTTTCATTCATTACTTTGGTGAAGACAATGCCCTATAACTTTGCTAATGTAATCTTGGTCTGCAACAGCATGGGAGATTAGTAGTAAAACATACCAATGTCCTTTTAGCTATGTTTTAGTACAGGGTTTTAATTATAAGTGCGAAAAAAGAAAACTGAAATGAGTATGAAATATACATTTAACAAACATTACCAGTTATTCCATGTCACTCATCTCTAGTACCTTTGTCATATCTTGGTTTCAGAGTCTAGAGTCTGTAGAAATTATAAATGAAAGCTGAAATGATTCTTAAGATCTGGTTGGCTCTGTTCCCATTTATGTTATCATTTATTCCTCAAGGAGTTAAATTTTGGATACTAATTAAAACGCCCTCGCTGCTGTGCCTGACCAGATGTAGAAGGCAAACTAGAATTAAAGCTCATTAAAAAGCATAAAGTATTTTCAGGATCTTCCCCAAAAAGGATTTACTGGAGAGAAGGACGAGAAGAAACATGGGACATTTCCTTCTTCATTAACTTCTGTCTTTGCCTTCTCTCCTCAACATTTGGTAGGTGCAGGCTTCTAACACTACAGTCTGTGTTATCTCCTGAGGAAGCAAACACTACATAACCTTGTGTAAGAAACTGAGAATGACCAAGTGTAGCACGTGCACCCCTTTCATCTGTGTCTGATCAATCCCTCAGTCATCTCAGAGTGTGTCTATCTCTGCCTTGGTCAAATCTTTTATCAGTGTTTATATCAAAGTATCTGAATATCATAATCTTTTTAGATATGTTGCAAGGATAGGTTTAAATTACAACCACTGATATTATAGGTCTCTTGCTTTTCATGAAGTGGGTGAGACTGTGATTTAATTTTCTTTCCTAATGCATCAGCTTGCATGGAGATAGTTCCCATCTGTGCATCTTTTCTTTTTGCCTTGAGGAATTTAGCAGAAAACCTAGTACACTTTCAAACAGTACTAGAGCTGAATACTTTAGTGATTTCTATTCTGGTCACATCATAAATAATTCTCTGAATGCTTGTTCCAATATATAGTAAAGGCGTTTGGGAAAAATACACACAACTGTGTTGAGTGGAGTTGGTTTAGGATCACTAAAGTACTATTAAATCAGCATGTTTGTAGTTCCTTCTTATTCTTAAAAGTTTTCCATTAGCTATAACAATGTGAAAGAAGGAGATTTCTAAAACTATATGGCGTATAATAATGAACACTAATATTTCTTTGTATTGAATAGCCATTTCCTTTTCTGGATCTTATAGACGTAAATTAATTTTATCTCTTAACTCTGTGCCTTGCAAGCACATACAGAAGCCATAAACTTAAACACCAAAGCAGAATTAAATGCTTGAACACATTTAGAAAAAACAAACACCTTGTTCATAAAAAGAACCAGAACCAAAGAGCAGAACATTGAAAGTCTGAGAACCTTTGAAAGGTGAGGTTGTCAACAATGAATTTAAAATTTATTTTCAGTGGATTTATTTACAGGTAGTAATGTTTTTATGTCAAACACAGTAGCAGTTGTTCCATAAGTTGAGCAAAGAAAAAAGTGAGTAAAACATAGTAAGGTTTATAGCAAAGATCCCTTATGCTATCGTGGACCCAGCCAGCTAAATGTCTTAAGTGTCCATACTTGAATATCTTGAGAGAAACATGAAAGCCACTGTAACCTCATATTCCGTTGTGTCTTTCACATCCTGATCCAGATGCAAAACTCATTCCTCTATTTCCAATACTATGTACTTTTTACCAGTACAAAGTGGCTTCCAGTCTACTTACTTGTACTGGAGATTGGTTTACAATTTTTCCTCTGAATATCTTGATTAATGAGGAATTTGCAATGAAATTCCTGAAATCCCAAAGGTGTTTTTCAATTGCTGAAGGTGGATTAGGCTGTAAAAAAAATAGGAGTCCTTCAATTCTTCAGGAAATTCAAATTGTACCTCTCCAGAGTAGTAAAATAAATTTCCATTACAAATAAAATCTTCACCTAAAGAAAACAAAAAGTTTTTTCAACAATGAAAATTCTTCATTGCTGTAGATAATGAATGTAGTAATTCCTGGAGATAAATAGGCAATTTCTAATGCACGTATAATGGCATGTTCACTTAATAAGGAGAAACTTAAATTAAGTTCAGGTTTACCTCTTATCTTCCCCAGGTGGGACCAATCAACCCATTAGATTCAGGTGCTCTAGAAACAACAGCTCAGGTAATCAGAGATTATATTGGTTGTGGAGAAAGAGGTGCAGTGGAAGAAAAAGCTAGAGAGTGGAGAATGCAGGGTGTAATGCTGTGGAAGTGTTGAAGTTTGTCCTGTTGAGTTGTCTTACTCAACAGGAGTTGAACAGGAGAAGAGTGTGTTGTGATTTGTGAGAGGACATCTGTGAGGCCTGCATGTGGGTGAGTACAGGTTCCTGTCCTTGTCTGCTGTGTAGGCGTACAGTCTGCGTGACTTCTTTTCATCCTGGTTTTGCTGGGTCTAACTATTTGCTTATGAAATACTTGTGGTTTTCAGTCTTCTAATAGTTTTTGTAGTATGGGTGTATGTAGCTTGTTGAAATACTGCTTTTTATTTAGAAATTAAATGCAGTAAGATGATGTAGAATTCCTGGTTTTGTAACAGAACAATAGTGGTTGTGACTTTTCTGTCTTGGATGTGAAAATAACAATGTGTGGTGATATTGTGAGAGAGCTCTGACAAACTCTGTCTTCTCAGTAAGCTTGCCTTCTCTATTCTGACTCTGTATTATCTAACTTCCCTAGTTTTCTTTTTCTAGTACTTAAAAGACCTTCAAAGCTTCTGTTACAGGCTTTCATTCCCTTTATCCCCCCTTTTTTTTAAACTTCTGAATCTTTTGCATTTGTAATTTTAAACTGAAAATGGGTAGACCCATTGATCGTTCTTCAAGGGATCTTGATTTTGCTTCATAAATCATGAACAATAAGTGAATAAGCTTTGCTGTAAAACAAGAAATTTTAATATAGTAACTACTGAAAAATGCAATCGTATATTTTTTCTTCAGTCTTTAGTGTCTAGTTGCCACTTCAAGCGAACTTGGTATATTAAACTCTAGCTTTACCTTATTTTTGTGAAAGGTGTGCTTAAAGTGAATGTTAAAAATAGTATATAGCTCACTGCCAAATGTTTTTACTTGAATGCAATGGGTGTTAAAGCGGTTGCATCATCTTCTGTCCATAGTGTCAGGAGGCAAGCTTTTAGTACATTATATCTCTACACTTAGTATCTGTTATAGCTGTTATTGGGTTCTCACAGTATCCTGGCAGTATGAGCATAGCTGCATAGCAAGCTTATGTTTTCATGTATGGACATATTGCCAAGAATTGAAAGCTATTTGAATTATTAGCATAACTTTTAAAATGAAAATACTTTTCTGAAGTAGCTATGCTGTATTAATTTTTCTAGTGAAACAACTTTTCTTAGGGCCTGTTTTTCTTTCTCATGTGTGCCCTGATGTTCTTTGCTATCTCTAATACATTTTGAAACAGGGTACATATGTGTTGTACCCACCATTTCC
>JAHREE010000233.1:426847-447980 GCA_033628505.1 Tringa tobata
AAAAATGTGTGTGGGTTAGGCTGAAGCAGCAAGCCTACTAACCTAAGAGAAAATCCTGAAGTGACTGCTCACTTGACCATTTGGGCTCAAAGCTTTTGGATGTCAGTGATGTCTGTATTAGAATAAATATTATTTGTTTCAAGCTCTTTTGCAGAGGGAATAACAAAATAATCATGTATGTAACCAGAGGGATAAATTGGGCATCCTTGGGGTGCTGATGACTTCAAGTGAGCTGCTGTTAAGCATCTGTTGCCATCTTAAAGACCCTGCACCATTCACTTAAGTTGTTTAAATTCTATTCCACCACTTCTGTTAACCATTCAGACGTTGGCCTGACATCTGAATGGAGACAAGGAGAGGCTGAGGGAGGGACTTGCGTCTTTTTAGTCTTGAGAAGAGAAGACTTTGGGGGATCTAATCAATTCATACAAATATTTAAAGGGAGGGTGTCAAGAGGATGGGGCTGGTCTTTTTTCAGTGGTGCCCAGTGACAGGACAAGAGGAAATGGGCGCAAACCTGAGTATAAGAAGTTCCACCTAAACGTGAGGAGGAACTTCTTTACTGTGAGAGTGGTAGAGCACTGGAACAAGCTGCTCAGAGAGGTGGTGGAGTCTCCTTCTCTGGAGACATTCAAAACCTGCCTGGACAAGTTCCTGTGCAACCTACTGTAGGTGGACCCGCTTTAGCGGGGGGGTTGGACTAGATGATCTCCAGAGGTCCCTTCCAATCCCATATGATTCTATGGCCTGCAACTTGGCCTGCTTAGTCTTAATAGAATAAGTGATTTATCCACGAGAAATAAAGTCCATCTGATCATTTTATTCTTGAAGGTTATGAATGGATGGGAGGCAACAGCATCTTAAAAGTGAAACAAAATGCTGATGTAAGTTAGAAAGAAGTCATTAAAACTACTGTTGAAGTGGTAAAAATGAGTCAACCTTCAAGGATTTAAAGGATGCTATTAATGTATTCAAGATATACTTTGCAAGATGAACTACACAGAAATTTTTCTTATATCTCATTTTTACGTGGCAGCAGGCATCTAGAATAATTATGTGTATCATTTTTGTTTAGATGTGGGATAGAATGTAAATATGCCTTAACTTGTCTCTCAGAATTTACTTAACTTGCAGTGTTATGATGTGCTGTTGCTAGCACCACATGCCAGGATAATGAAACAGTTACTCCCAGAAGAACTTGATGGACTGAAGAAATAGATGTTTAAAACTTACATGAATTTGCATGCTTTGAAGTATAATTATTTTACATGCTGGGCCTCCAGGAAGGAAACTGTTCTTAATTACAATTATGTTCATAGTAGCAGAAAAGAAGTTGATATATAATTATGATTTTTCACAGATCTATTATTTTATCTTATGAGAATTTAAAACTGTCTTTATCTGCAAGATGTTTCTCCCTTTTTTGCAAAATTTTCAACAAAGACTATGTTTCTTCTGTGGAGTAGTACAGGAGAGATTTCAGGCTTCAAATAGTACAGTGAGGGGAAAATAGAAGTTGTGGAGTAATTTCCAAAAAAGAGGAGACAGTTGTCCAATTAGCCCATTTTTCTGTGTATACTAAGTAATATAATATTTTTAAATTAGTTTATTATATACTCTATGAAAACTATATTACCAGAGAGTACTGTTGAAGATTATACCGTGAGCTTCTAGACACATGACAGAAGTGCTGCTCTTCATCAACATGGTTTTCCTTTGAACAAATTTTACAGAATTTGATCAGTCTAAGCATGTAATGTCTAAATCTAAAGGAAACATGTCATATTCAGAGTTGAAAGCTGTAACTGATGTTTGGTGAAAAGATGGCACCATTCTTCACTAACCATCTGTTTGTAGGTATTGTTGGACGTAGACCACAGGATTATGACAACTCAGCCTGAACCAGAACAGCCCGACTTACATTGTTATGGATGCTGCATTGTATATAAACAGGCTGTGAAAGATCTCAATCTCAAAGGATGATTCCTGGTTTAGCATGGCACTGAGCTTCCTCTGCTGCTGCTGGAGGATACCAAGTACCCCTAGATGCCCTCTAGGACTGTAGTGGGCAGGCATAGTCCTAGCTCTCCAGATCTCTCTGTGGGCTTCTTTTCTCCAAAGCTGAAATTCCCCATCTGTCTCCCCAGTATCCAGTTTTCTCTGTCATTTGGTAGAATAGCTTGTGGGAGGGTGTGATTGTTTGTTTTAAATCTCTTGCTTCTAAGAGATGATATTTGGCTACTTAAATATGCTGGGCTATGTCACCAGGTGCATATATGTACATTGTAGCTAAAGCTCATTGTGTGCTTCATCTGACTGGTTGTGAATCCAGCCTTCTAACTCATTTAGCCACTTTAACGGCTCCAACTAACTTTTTCTTCCCATCCATGTATTATAACTATGCTGCACATAAAAGACATAACTTTTGCTGCCTGGTAAGTGGGGTTTTTTTATGTTAATACAAAATTTGAAGGTACAGCATCATGCTTGCCTAGCAGCAATGCTAGCCAGATGGAATGGATTTCTGACTGGCAAGCATAGGCTAACCAGTCACCTTTTGATATTGATTCTAGAACACTCCGTTCTTTCAGTTTTATTTCCAGATGAACAGGATTTGAATTAGTGCAACTTGCCTTGAGAGTGCAGGAATGGCATGAGCTGGTTGCTACGGTGCTGCTCTTACCACATCATCATCAACCACTCTTCTAGTGGTACGTCTAGCTGCTGTTTCCCCCAGGTCTCCTGCAGAATTCATGCACAATTGCGTGGCTGTAAGTTTGATGCCTTCCTCAAAAGGAAGAGCAGAGTTATTTGTGTGGTGTGGAAAAGATGTAGGCAAAAATGAGGCAAATTACTTAGCTGATACTTATTTCAATGTTGAACTACTGACAGATGCCAACCTGTTGTTCTTTAGCACAAGTGGAGAGTGGATGATTGAATTACACACAGATCGGTGCTATCAAGGCTTAAAGATAAATCTAGAACTCTTTGTTAGGAAGATATTTCCTTAACTGTAAAAGATTCTATATTAAAAGCAGCACAGATTCTTCTCATGTTTTATTTCCAATTTCTTCTGGGTTTCTATGTGGTATTTGAAGCATTGTCTTGCTTGAGCACTTCAGTGGGGAGACAGTTTAACGATTAAATTGTATTTTGGTTCTGTGAAAATGTGGGAAGCTGGGGAAAGGAAAAGTCATCGCGTCCTGTTAAAAGTGTGTTTTCAATATGTACCTTCTTGTACAAAAACTTACCTCATCTATTGTGAAACTAAGGCTTTCCTTTTCCTTTACTACTAATAAAGCAAGGGGGTGTTGAGGCAGGCTTCATAAATAAAAATGGATTATGTGATAAGGTAGATGCAAGTCCTGTTGGGTATCCTTTCGTCAGCACCTCCTAATAATGTGGAGGACATAGTTTATAGTTCTGCTTTTGGGGTTTTAATAAAACTTCTGTCATTATATAGTTTAATAAAGCTAAATTAGAATTCACAAAATGAAAAGT
Source organism: Tringa tobata (assembly GCA_033628505.1). Taxonomy (NCBI): domain Eukaryota; kingdom Metazoa; phylum Chordata; class Aves; order Charadriiformes; family Scolopacidae; genus Tringa; species Tringa tobata. Next base: position 430,349 of record JAHREE010000233.1, read on the forward strand.
TTTGGAATGAACACTATATGTAGAAATGTATACATATAACCCCTAAAAACCCAAACTGGCTATATATTCTTAGAACCAAACCAAGCTCTTTTCAAATAGTCTTGTGCTCTCTCCCACTCCCCTTTGGCTTACTATGGAGGAAGAATATGATGAACAAGCTACGCTTACATCTACCTGATTTGTAAAGGTATTTGTTTAAGCGTAATGGCTTATGCTTCTGATTGCAACTGATTGCAAGAATGTCCAGAAAGTGAATGAGATAATTTTTCCAGGATGTTAAAAGTATATAACGGGTTTTCTAAGTGTTTAATATCTTAGGAGGAATTTTCCCAATATGGCACGTGAAACTAACAGCTTGTTAGCTTAGAATTCAGTAAGGAACTCAGTGTGTGCTGTCTGTAGTGGTTTTTTTTATAGCTGTAGTAAACAAAAAAGATCTGAAACAGATTGAAATGGGGAGGAGCATGCAAATGATAATAGATCAAAGCTTTTGCCAAATATGGTTTTATTTTCCAAATGGATGCTTTGAATGCATCATCTAAGCAGAAAAAGGAAAAATGTATGGAGTAAGTACAGCAGAAAAGATGAACAGAGGTAGAGGTAAGGGGCAGATTATTTGATAAATTAGTTAAGCAGCAAGTAGAAAAGGCACAGAAGAATCTTGGGCCAAAAGATCAATGGTGGATTCAGGTGTTAAACCAACCCTGGTTCTGTGAAGTGGGAAATCGAATAGGAAAAATGTATTTGGTTTAGTTAAAAACAAGGCTTTGAGTATGTCTTCTGCAGTACACTGGGCCAGGAGATGATACGGGCTTAACTTGACAGAAAACATTTAAGTGAGGGGTAGCTGTTGATACTTGATCTTCAGAACTGCCGTTGCTCTGGGTATCAATACGTTTCCCGTGATACTGACAATTTTGGTTCTCTGCACACTAGGAATTGTGCTGTGGAAGGGCTAAGCTATGCAGCTCTTCCATGCTCAATGGTGGGGATTTTGTTTGGGGAACCAGTTTAGTCAGTGCTGCCTAATCTGCCCAGTATGCACCAGCAGGAAAGACTTCCATGAAAATAGGCCACACCTACCTTTAAAATAAGCAAACCAGCCTGTGGCACAGATGGACACTTGGCACGGAGGCAGTGATGTTTAAATGTGAAATGGTTTAAAGAGCAAATTCATATCCTGGAGACTTGAATGGCCTTTCTCAAAAGGCTCAGGTGGTAGGTGCTACAATTTTCTCTTTTTCTTTCCTCTTCCTCCTTCCATCTCACCTCTTTTTTTTTTTTTTTTTTTCCCTGATGGGTAGGAATGGTCAAAGACTAGGCTGTGGTGACTCTCTGAGGGACTGGGTGCCGCTTGCATTACCAGATCTACTGAGCAGTAGGATGGGTGCTTTCTTGAAGATGAATGTACATAGATGCGATTGCACTGTTTCCCTGTTTAACAGGATTGCCCTACTTTTGCATATACGTTGTATAGCGTTCCCTTTTTCTAATCCACTCCCAGAATAGGCATGAAAATGTTTAGTACAAAGCACACATTTTCTTTCTGAGTTTTCAGTCTTGAAAGAATTTGAAATAAATCACAGGTAATGTGAAGAAAGAACAAGTTGTCTTTTTAGGCAAGTAGTGGCTGTATTTAGTAATCTTAGTAATCATTACAGAACAGGTATAGTGATGGGGCATGAAATAAAAGCTAAAATTGGTGAAAAGACTCAGATAACTTTTTAGCATGCTGTTTGTAGCGTGCAAGTTTTTCTGGAGTAAAGAATTTTTCAGTTGGTAGCTTCAAAGCCTTGCAAGTTTTAGCTGATATTTCCTTTCTATTGAAACTGTGAATTCCTGCTTAAGCACCAATACGTTTACCCTAACTCTCTCTGTATTGATTGGCACTGTTACTCCTTCTAGCATCATGGTTCACATATTTAGCGTTTAACTGGTAGGTTATTCTGCCTTTTCTATAGTCTCATTCTAGAATAATTCCCTCCTGAAGGGACTCCGCTGTCAGAACTAGAAAGTACTGTGTATTTCCCACTAATAGGTAATAGGCTTTTTTTAATTTTAAGGTTTACCAACCTGTTCCTTAGAGACTGACACATTTGATTTACCTCCTGAGGGTGTATATTACTAGTATCACTGTTTAGTACTTTACAACTGAATTAGCACAAAGTCACCAAGTTTTTTTATAAAGTAGCCTAAGGCTTCAGCTAAGAAGAAATATGTTAAATATGCTCGGCTAATGCCACCTGCTGATGCTGAGAGTACATATCTGCCTGCAGTTTGGTTTTATGCAGTTTTTATATGCAATCCTGTATCCATTCAATGAATAACTCTTCATAGGCTTTGTCCTAGTGTTATTTTAGATCCGTAGTAATGAGTTAGTTCCAGCTGTTATTCCAATGCGCAGTAACTTCATTTTAGCTGTAGTCCAGTTCTTGAAGTATAATTCTGGTTGTTAAAAACAACCAAAAAACCCTAGCAAAAAGCAACTTACTCCTTGTTCTCACTGTACTAGTTTCATGCATTATTAAACAGCAGACTTACAGATTTTATAAAACTGAAAAGAATTGTTTATTGTATATTACTGTCTCATAAAAACTCAGTTTGTTTTTCTCTGAGTGCATGAAAACTTGTACGTAAACTCTTGGACATGTGTGCAACATAGTGCAGTTAAACTCAGTTTCATTTTTGTGACCCAACATTGCGCTTGCTTTCTCTGTTGCAGAGAACTCGTGTACATCATGTCCTTGGTGATCAGGTTCACAGGGTTGTAAAAATATATATTTTTTTTTTTTTTAACTGGGAGCAATCTGAACTTTACTGATTGATGGCAGGCCTGCCTGACAAGAACACTGTAAGATACAATGCAGTTGCCCTTTTTTTTTTTTTCCTCTTTTTTGTTTTTTTTTTGGATGTATTTAGCAGTGGATTGTTTTTGGTTTAAACCTTGTGTTTTGACTTTATCTGCTTACACGGTTCAGTGCTATGTAAACAACCAAAATAGTAGAGTTACATTGTATCAACCCATAGATAAGCAGTAATTGAGAGGGTCTGAACAAGACTGTACCGAATTATGGGAACACTTTAAAAGTTGTAAGTTACTAAAAGTGTGCTTTTCACACTAGCTTCCACTAAAGGCATAGTTGGAGGGGTGGGAAGGGAGAATAGTGATAGATGAGAACATGTCAGGCATGAGCTTAAATTATTGAAAGAGAGCTGATGCCATTTTGGGGGGGAGGGCGAACCACCCTTAATTTACTCCAACAGTAGCATCTCCTCATGCTTGACAGACGTGCCCCCTTAAGGGATGAGGATTCTGTTTCTTTCACATCTGCTTGTCTCAGCCAGGATCATATCCTTCACCTTTATGGTTAAGGACACAGTAGCTGAAAGAAGATCTGCTTCTAGGTTTTGGTGGGATTTTTAAGTATTTAATTGCAATTTATGCCTAAGCTTTTCATTGGTTCATTCTTAAATTTGTACTTTTCCCTTCCTCTCATAGGACCCATATCTTTAGCTCTTCTGATTCAAATAGCTGTTGTCAAAATACTTCAGAAGTTTTATGTACCTTATTCAAATCAATTTTATTTCATTTTCACTGTGTGTTTTTAATCTGACTTAGTTGCAAATGTCCGAAAGTAACCAAATTTCATGGTAGTCATAAGAGAAGAACTGATCTCTCTCTCTGTTCCTTTTGTTGGATGTTGGGGCAGTTATCTTTCATCTGCTCTCAGGCACTGACCTTGGTTTTTGCCTGACATTGCATCTGTCCTTTTAGCATCTTAGCTCCTGTTTCTCACAGAAGTGACAAGATTCTGTTGTTCTTTTTTATTGTCCTTCATTGTTCTTGCTCTATGTTAGGTTTTTTTGTTAGTTGAGACATGAGATATTTGGACTCCTGAGTTTTCTTACGCTGTATCTCAGAAACACTCATCTTGTGGTTTAAAGTACAAAAATGAGTCAGGGCCTCTGCTGACTGGCACAGTACAAACCCCTTTGCCAAATGCAATAGTCTCTCACTGAGTTAGTCTTCCTGTGTGGGAAGATGAGTTTATTTAACAGGGAAGTTGCTTTAGAGTATTACTTGAGTACTTATGAAAGTGAAAAGTATTGTTGACAAAAATGCAATATGAACTTGATTTTGTTTTTCTTATATAGAATTGCAATTTACCTTTATTTCTTGAGGAAAAAGGATTTTTTTTTTTTTTTAACTGAAGACATTCAGATGAAAAATTAACTTTTATTTCAGTAGATAATTGCTTATCTATAAGAAAAATTTTACAACCATCTCTTAATCCCTGAAAGAGCAGCTTCTGAGAAAAGGAAGAGAAGAGTGCCTAGTTTGATTTCCTTTAAGCACCTTGAAGCTGTTTCTGTTGTGTCTGCAGATCCTGATTTGAGAAGGTGATTCTGCTGCGTTTTAATTTTTTGAAGCTGTAGGTAAAATTAGAATGGCTTTTGCTTGCCAGTTCCCAACTGTCATCCTTTTTTCTGCTTGACCACTTCTCTGTTGTCTTAATGTCTGCTGCTGGTCAATACTTACAGAATGCAGAAATTTACTGTGAAGCTAAACTTTTGCACTGAAAATTTAGGACTGTTGGAAGGAAGGAAATATGTCACTAATTTGAAATCTCGTAGATTATGGGCTCTGTGGTATAGTAAACTGACATTCCTATTAATCTCAAGTGGATGCTATGAAGGTAATTTCAATATATTTTAATCAATTTCTTAAATTCTCAAGTTGGGGTAGCTGAAGATACAGAGCCATAGAGAAATGAGATGGGTAAAGCACAGCTGACAGCAGGGTTCCTGCCCTTGCTGATGAGAAGTATCTGAGAAACCGATTGTTGGGGAAAAAGACCTGCTCAACATGTTGCACACTGAGGAGAGCCAGCCCACTGAATCTCTCTCTGTGGTAGGGGGAGTGTGGAAAGGGAAATGAAAAGCCTGAAAACCACTGAAAAGGGGAAAGGTGGGTTGCTGTAGTAATACTTTTTTCTGTTTTAGTTTTGCTGTTAGTTCACAGAACTAACAGCGTAAGTTTCTGAGTTTACAGATCCCTGGTTACAGCTGCTTGAACTCTGCTTTGCTTTGGACTGAAACGTGAGCTTAACTTCTATATCTGCCTCTTCTCCCCTCCTCTGACCAACACCATGCCTCTCTGGAAGTGGGCTGTGCCTTAATGCTGCAATAGCAGTTGAATGTAGTTGTTGAAGTGAGAGTTTCTCTCCTCATATTTCCTTTAACAAGGTGTGAGAGTCTTTATGTATGTGGAAACCTGCTGCACCCATGCAGGTACCGTGCAAAGATCATGTCGTTTTAAAACACCATTACAGAGGAACATTAGTGCTAAATGATGGATTTGTTAATACTAAAGAATAGAATTAAGAAATGCTACAAAAGGTCTAAACATACTTGGTTCTTGTTTTTCAGTCTAACAGTGGCTTGATTATTGTTGTATCAGAGCATTTAAGTGCAGTCTCATTCTGACAAGTAAAATGAAGGGGTTTCATAGTGTCCCAATATTTTATTTTGAGGAGAAAGGCTCAAAGATGCAGTACAGAGGAAATTGCATTTGATCTGCATGTACTCCCTAGTGAATGATACTTTATTTATGAATGTACTATTAGAAGTCCAAAGTAGAGTAAAAATGTGCATACCAAACTCTGACAATATTCAGATGCATGCAAAAATTGATCAAATTCCTTCTAATCCAGAAACCAAGGTCCAGTTTGTGGGCAGATTTTCTGTGCGTTTTTGAATGTTGCACGTACGCTAACAAAAGGCTCCCCGAACTTTACTTAGCCTGGGAACTTTGAACTGAGTAAGAAGAGCAGACTCTTTCACTGTCAAGTTTTCATTAAATTTTAAAATACATATGCAGGTTTGTGGTGTCAGCAAAGAAAATAATTTCTGCTGGCAGGGTTCAGATTCAGGACTTTAGTACCTGCGTTGTTGGATTGCTTCTCTGATTATCAATGTGGTGCTATTTATATGTCATGATACCTATTAGCCATAAGCTGAGGGCTCTGCTCCACTGGAGGCATATTTACAACATAATCTTTACAGTTTACGATGATCGTTGTCACAGCACTTTCAATACAAAGGGTTTCTCTGCCCACAACAAACTTGCAAGCTCACTGCACATCTCTTCCTAACCTCTTGCTGAGCCTTGACAGCCTGGCACAACTGCAGATTCTGCAGCTGTTTTTCTTTAATGAACTGGAAATGGCATTATACGGATGCAGGCTTAGAGTTAACCTGTGATTGATGTGTTATTTCACTAGGTAACTTACTATGTGCGCGTATTAGTGCAGAACAGATATGTTTCACTGCACACAATAGGTTCATTCTTCACTAGATAAATATAATGTGAGTAATTGCAGTTCATTATGTAAATACCTCTGTATGAGACTTTTATGGAGTAGTAATGGATTTTGCAGAATATTTTTCTCCTACATGGAATACTGTTTTTTAAAGCAATGTAACAGTGTCCATTAGGAGGAGGGCTGCTAAGCCTGCAACTTACAACATTTTATTATAACTTGGTCTGACTTGGGGAGAACATTCCTGACTGTTCAAATATCTAACCACCTTCTACTGGGGGGAGAAGGGGGAAGAGTCCTTTCATCATAGACTTCCCAGCTCAGTGGTTCAGTAGAAAAAGACACTGAAAGGAGATGATGCTTTTAAATATTTGGAAATGCTGATTCAGGATTGATGGCAGGCCAGAAGACCAACTGAAGGGCTACTTGGTGTGATGGACTGTATTCTTTTTTTTTAACCATCTAAATCATGGAAGGTGAACAGGGGTGGTATTTAAAAAAGAGACACACAGTTCCCTAAACAAAGGGAAAGAGAGAGGAGGGTTAAGAGGATGTGATGGAGAAAAGCACAAATTAAGTTCAAAAGGCACAGTTGTTTGTGGTAGTACTAGAAAAATGTCTAAAACAGGAAGCTTCCTTGTAAATCATAAGCTTTATAGGGTTTATTTCAAGTATTTTTTCCCTATCTGTGTATATGTTAGTACTGGTATAGAGGTATCAACAAATATTTCAAAATTGTAACAGCAGTGCATGCCGGTTCCGAAAATATGAGCAGATCTTCTGTTGGTGAAGGGTCATTAAGAATGAAATATTAAGGAACTAAAAAGATACCCTTGTTAACCTGAGATTATTTTTTGTGTGTCTGACAATATGGTTTTAAAACCCTTCTCATATTTAACAGTAGCTTTCTGCCTAAGTTTTGCATGCTGGCATACAAAAAAACCCCCAGCTGAATGAAAAAAAACAAACAAAACAAAACACCTGGCAACATTTATTCCTCAAATTGCAGTGTTTTGTGAAGCTTTTCTACTTGGAATAATGTAGCATGCCCTTTGTTTCTGGGCACTAAAAACAAAATGTGTGAAAATTTACTTTTTCATTACTGTTGGATTGTTCTGCTTTGCAAATAAAGGATAGTGTCTTTGCTCCTTACATTGTCTGATAACCTCAAGATGCACAATGAACTAATGTTGGTCAGCTGTGTGAAAAGGAAGGTTGCACAAGCTTGCAAAGACGGATCTTTCTGTTGTGTCATGGTGAATTCCAGCCAATACTGTAAGGTATCTGGAGAATCCTTAACAAGCTTCCAATTAAACAATGTCTCTAAAATATTGGCATATACATAACAGCAGCCTTTGTGGGTTTTTTGCTATAGCTAAGTTCCTTGCATATTGAACAAAAACCTGTAATGAGGAAAATAGTTTCAACTGACTTAGGAAAACAGCTCGCGTCTATAAATGAATGAAAGGAAAAGCCGGATAACACAGCTGCTTTATGTAATGGCTAGGCTGTCTTCAAACAACTCGGCTGTGAAATGATGCAAGCCTCGAGATTATTACTTTTCCCCGTTGGCAATTTGTATTCTTGAAGAGTGTGTGTGCTACTGTATTTCAGTCTCAGGTTGGGGGTGGCAATATGCTGGGTGGTACATATTGTGCCAATTGTGATAACTAAGGTCAATTAGGACACACCAGTTTTTCTAAATATATGCCTAGTCACTTCATCTACAATTCTTAAAAATGTAAAATGCCAGTTCTCTTGGTAATACAGTAAAGGCAAGATGCCCAGAAAGATGACATGTGTTGTTTTCAACTATCGCAGTTCCCTGGTCTTGCCTATTTCTTGAAGCAGTAACTGAGAAGTGCTGCTTGAAGAGTCTGCTGTTGTGGAGCGCTGCTTTTCCCTGACGATGGAACGGTCTTGTCAGATGTTACCCAGGGTAGTAGGAAAGAGTCGTTCAGCTTTGGTAAAGAATTGTATTGACTATATGCATTGGTAGGTAAAGGCTAGGCTTGTACTGATTATATCCAGAATAACTTCAAACATTGTCTCAGGAAACGTTTAGAGGTTTTTTGTTTACTTGATTTTTGGAGCATTTACCTCCTCAGAAATCTGCAGCTTTGCAACTGTGCATTAGGGCTTGCTTTCTTTGCCTAGGAGTAATTAGTTTGGTTAAGCAATAGGTTAACCAGAGTAGATCCACTAGCTTTATAACAAATGCAATACTGTAATTTCCAGTTATGAATTTATTGATGTGAATAACTTGTATTGGACTGAAGTAAATGTCCAGAAAAAGCATTTAGTCATAATTTCACTCTCCCCAATCTCTTGTACTTGGTGCTATGTGTATATACACAAATGCATAGACAGACACATATCTCTGTGTGTGTATATATATAGATATGTATATATTTATATATGTATTTCTATCCTTTCCTAAAACCTAGTTTTAATTGCTTCTTGGCAGGGTAGGTGCAGGAAGAGGAGAGCTAGTAATTCCAACTGTTACTCTCTCTCTCATGTGTAGGGAGCCCAGTTTGGATGGGGGGAAGCTGACTTAGGAGTGCATCGGGACTGAGGACTTTGGAAACTCGTTCTCCAAAAATGAGAGAATGGTACAAATGATACGAGCTTTGTAGGACATGGTGCAGCATCCTGATAAAACACACCAGCAAGAATGCTGAATTATCAATGATTTCTAATATTCAACCATTAGAGAAAGTCGTATAGAACACGGATGTCTTGTGCTTCTTTAATCTCCTCATAGGTTTTCTTTTTCTGAATCTAGGAAGCGATAAACAATCAAATCATTACTGTGATTACAAAAGTATCTGCAATATAAATGCACTGAAGTATGTGTATTGGTTAACACATTAAGTGAAAATATGTAGATAGCTGCATTTCTGCAGCTGCTTCATATCTTCTCTGTCTGATTACTACCACAAACTTGTTAACAAGAAGTGCTATTGAAGTCTTGCAGTGATAATTATTAATTCTTTTCCTTAACAAAAACCTCACAGTATTGCTTTCCTTTGGCAACTGAAAAGATCTCACTTTGGATCTTAAAGCTTGAAACAAAGTAAGGAGTTTCCTAGAACAGCTGCTTGGGAGGAGGATTTTAAACAGTGTAAGTAGATGACACCTCGGGTGGAGATTCCCTGGTGAGAAATAAAACCAAAGTGAATTAGCAGCACACTGATGAGTGGGTCAGTGGTCTCAATCGGTGATGGATGATAATAGGTACTCTTATGAGCTTGCAGCTTTAACACTTGATTACTAGGCAAGAGTCAGATGAACATAGTGCACCTTATAAAGAAGGCTTTTCATGAATTTCTGACACCTCCTGTTCTGGAGGCTGAGCAGCTTCTGCAGTTTGGATTTATGGTAATTTTAGATAGAATTGAGCATAGGCTGTGATTTAGATGACTTTCTCTTTTCCAGCAGTAAGTCGATGGGCAACAGTCTGTATGTAGGATGGAACAGCCTTTACTACATTTAGAAAGAAGGATGGGAGTATTGAATTTAGGGATCAAAGAAGTTAGAAAACTGTTTAGGGAATCTTATATGTTTTTATGAGAAAATGGGCAGTACCATTCTGTGGCCTGGAAAAGCAGGATTTGCAATAGACAAAAGCGAGAAGTGAAAGTAGAGACACACAGCAATGGGTTTGCTGGGAAAAAAGATAGTGGGGCAATAAATGTATTAGAGGAAAAGTAGGGAGCCTTGGTTTTCAAGTACCAAATTATGTATCAGATTGTGTAATGCTGAGAAACTCTTGGGGTCTGATATATTTCTTAAGCTTTTCTGTGAAACATTGACAAGATGTCCTGTTGCTTTTTTCCAGTAGCCCTTTGCTAATTTCAAAAATACCAGTTTGGGGAAAGTTAAGAAGTTAGTCCTCCATTCAAATGGAGATGGTTATTTCTAGTAACGTCTGAGAGATGGAGGGCTGAGAACTGCACGGACCTTTTTTTTTTAATACTTATTTGAGAGGTCCTCGATAAATGGTGTGTATTATTTATCAACAAAACATCACTTTTGGGTTAAGGGGTGGTGTCATTGGCCTTTGATCAAATATAATTGAATCCATTATCTAAATTTAGTGTATTAGTCCTCATTTTATTAACAAATTGAAGATTAAGCAGAAGTGTTTTTATGGCACAGGAAAAAAGGAAATAAACTAAAAAGTAACCCAAAACATTGGTGTGAGATAACACCCAATAACAACAACATTGGCTCAGAATTGGTTGCTTATAAGTAGAATCGTATTATGGCATTTGTGAATGGGGTTTATTTTTTATCAGTCATAGGAAGCGAGTCTATATTACAGCCTGAACTTGTTAGTCTTATTGTTTAAAATGGAGTGATACATTAAAAAGTAATGAGCGTTGCAGTCTGAGTGTGTCTTTTGCAATGTTAGTGACATTATGATGGATTAACAGCCTGTAAAATAGAAATGCATGCTCTGGTAAATATTTTACCTAACACTTATTAGTATATTTATGGGTATAAATTTTTGCTTTTACTTTGCATCTTTTAAAAATAGTCATGCTTTAATGCATTTTTAAAAAAATACAACAATCTAATAAATATGCTGCTCTTCAGCAGGTAAAACCTGAGCTTTCCATGGTATATAGTATCAAGCGATGATATTAAAATAGAAGTAGAATTGGACCACTATACGCAAGTTAGAATTTGAAACCCCAGAGTAAGAGACTATCTTGGGTTTTTTTTTTTTTTTTCTGTGATAGGGTATTATTCTGTGTGATGCTGGAGTTACTCATTATGCCCAAGTCTGCTTTTTTCCACTGACTTAGGGTATTACAGGAGTGCCCTGATAATAGATTGTTTCATCTGCTTGCAGGCAGCAAGGTTTCAGCTAATGTTCACTAGAACAAGCAGCCACTTGCATTGGTGGAAAAAAATGCAGCCTTAAATTTGGTTCTTACCCAAAGTAACAGTAACTGCTGAAGGGGTGAAACTTGATTTGCATAAAGCAGCAAGTCTTAAATAGGTTTTATCAGGTTGCTATTGTGACCTTAAGATAATTAATGAATTGCATGCACTCTATTTGAAGTTAAATAAAGCCATTTTAAACTCTGAAATGCTAAGAAATGTATTTAGTGCTTCCTAAAATTATTTTAGCCTTATTGAAATGTCTTTGCCATTTGATAATTCTTAGTGGTCTTACTCTGCAGTTGTGATCAGATATTTAAGACAGTCTAATATCCTTCCTCTTCAGGACTTTTTCTTATGTTGATGTATTTTTTTTTAATATAACAAGATACTGGAATTTATTACCATAATTTGTTTACTTTTTAATATATGCTAATTCCAGTAGCCTTTTGAGATAACTTTGATTTTCTGGATCAGTCAATATTCACAATAAATAAACAAAGCTCACCAAAGTGATAGAAATAGAGCACAGGTTAGCCACTGCTGCAATAGAATTGCACAAAATTAATTTTCTGTTACAACTCATAAGCAGCACTGTGTTGCCTAAACTACAAGGTTTTTGATCTGATACTCAAGAATTCAGAAAAGTCTCATTTTCACCTCAAAATTCCTATGTGTGATGCAGGAATTAATTGGAGAGTGACAGAATTACAGGCCTCTGAAATACCTATAATTACTCGACATAGCACTGTTTCTTGGATCAAAAGCTATGCTATATTTTCAACTTTGCAATAAGGACAGTACTTTTAAAATAATTAAATGTTAGTCTAAAGTTTGCAGAGTGCCTTCAGCTGAGTGGTTGGGAGCTTAACCTCACTGTCAATAGATGTCACTTCATTTAGTGATGGACCTGTCTTTTGAGTGAGTCTTCTCAGTACTACTTCTCCTCTTTCTCCCCCCTTAAATACATAATTTTTGGTACCCAGTGTTTGTGTCACTAATCCTGCCAACATCTAAAGTAAAAGCAATGCTTTTCATAACCTTTGAAGTCTGTATTTTGGGCTTTGACAAGGGTCCCTTAAAGTGGCTCTGAGGAATTTGCAAGGTTTGGGTGAACATTCACAAGCCCATTATAGATATGGCCAGGGGTTTCATTCCAGTGTGTAGACAGTAATAGATTAGCTCTTAAATATGTTGTGACCTTTACTCCTCATTTGTATCATCAGAGAAAAAAGGCTAGGTTTGTTTGTTTCTGTAGTATTCTGTCCATTATGTTAGAGTTCTCAATTATGGTTTTTCTTTTTTAAGTTCTGTCTTCGGTTTTATAGTATTTTGAATGCATTTACAACCTAGCACTAGCCTTGGGAGTAAAAAGGTAATTTATTTGCTTAGAGAAGAGCATTTCCTAGCATGACACTCGAAAGAAGCCAAATGCAGACTTTGTCTTAATAGTTGAAAATTCAAAATAAATGAAGCTTATGCAAAATGGCACTAACGGACTAGAGCTACAGTGGACTGCTGAAATTGGATTTGGTTAGCTATAAACATCATTAGCTTAAAGCATTCTAGCTTACCGTGCAGTGTGAGCTCTCATAGGCTGGGATGTGATAATGCTTTGCTCTTTTACATTTTAACTCCTTGTGGAGATGCTAAAGCCAGCTGAACATAGGCTTTGTAGAAGCTAAATTAACCATGCATTCCTTGGGGGTTTATGGCAAACTGTGAAGTTTATTTGGTGTTGAAGTGTGCTAAAGATAACATGACAGTAACCTAAAATGCTATACTTATAGCATATTGTGAGTGTATATTAGTATTTTTTTAAATCTTGAGAGATTGTATTTATTCTAATGTAACTGATTTTTCAGTATATGTAAACATAGGTTGCATATACCCTTAATATTCTCATGAACTGAAATATTAGTGTTTGATTTGACCTGAATAGTATACACAAACAAGATGATAATATTACCAAGTTGCATACAAAATACTAGTGTGGTTTAGAATTTTTGCAGTATTTTTATTTATACAAGTCACTAGCTCATGTCCGTTATGTGAAACTGTGTTCATTTAATCCAGTGAGTAATGTTACTTGACCTCAATCTCTGCAAGTGGGTTGGAACTGGTCAATAAATAGGCATTCCTGTAGCGATGAAACACTTAAATTTATACACGTGGGACTTTCATAAAATTCAAAGAATACATGTACATATGTCAAGTCTCTACAGAATAGGTCTAATACGCAGTCTCTTGCTCTTCCTCAGAGGTACAGCTCACTTGAAACAAGTCAGCCTGTGTTCTCACAGCATGCAAACTCTACTTGATGAATCCTTCCGCCATTGGGTTGTTTCCAAGTAATAAATCGTGAATGTTCAGATTTTGCCTTTCATCTGACAATCTCAAAGTGCTTTGTGAAGCTGAGATGACTTCTGTTATCCCTCTACTTCTCCTGTTTTCATTTTCTATGTGTAAGTGTATGTGAAACATAATACTTGCAGAGAAGTAAGGGGGAAAGTTGCATACAATTGTTAAACATTGGAAGGATTTTCAATACAGGACATTATATTAAATCGTTTATTACATGAGGTTGCTATATTCCTCCACTTCCTTTTTTTTGCCTTCCCACTGCCTTTATTTAAGGGATCATTTTTAAGAGAAGTATTTCAGAGAAGGGAAAACAGGGGAAGGGAGTGCCAAAAAAAGGCACTGTGAAGAACGCATGTGAAGATTGTGATATCAGTATTTAGAACTGCTGAGGAATATACTACAAAGCAAGTATTAACACCACATAATGCAGTGTAGTTAGGACTTGTCTATTTTTGCAGTATCTGAATCTTCTAATATATGTGGAATATAGATAAACTGACGTATTTCCTTTTTTTGGAGGTGGCTTGCATCTTCAGCAAGGCTTTTAATACTTTAGCCTTCTGCATTTATTCCTCTGTTTAGAACTCATTGTAGATAAGCATCTGAAAAAAAAATACAATAAACATTTGTGTTAATTATATCATTTCCTCCTACTCTTCTCCCCTGCACCATATGTTCTCTTCTCTCTATGCCTCTCGATTGATTTGCTTTTTTTCTTTTTTCAATTTCTTTTTATTACGGCTTGGTACGTGTCTAATCAGAAGACCTCAAAGTATGCTCTGATGATATAAATGTGACCCTCTTCCTGCACCCTTTTATAAGGGTAGATACACCTGGAGGTAGAGACAGGAAAAAACGATGGCATTAATTTGTCAGGTAAAGTTACTAGAAGTGTTTATGCCCAGGACTTTTCCTTAGTCTGTGTTCTGTACAGCCTTTGTGTCATATCTCATATTACCCTTTGCCCTTGACCTGGTGGTTGTTTTTTTTTTTTTTAATTTGGTTAGGGTTTTGTGGTTTTGTGGGGGTTTTTTTATTGTTGTTTTTCCCCCCCCCAATCCCTCAGTTATTTGCCAGGATATGGTACACTGCAAAAGCTTTGGGGATTCATCAACTGCCTGTGACCGTGCCTGTGACTTTCTATTACAGCTCTTGATGATTCACGTGTCCAAATTTTATTTCTGCTTTCATGGGGAAAACAGCTTCTTTCATTTTCTGTGAGATACTAAAATGCGCTATTGTACTTGATCATCAAAGACACAGCAGGAGATTAGATGCCATTTTTATCCCTTAAAAATGGGGGGCTGGGGGCAGGGTGATCCAACTTAATATACTTGTATGGAGAGCTCTGCTTCTGAGACCACTGGCGTGTAAGTAACCTACCTGCACTTACTGCTAAGACGCACTTGGGTTTTAGAATGTAAATTTGCTAAGCGCATAAACATTTTCCTTCTCCGATCAGTTATCTGTATGTGCGTTGTTCTAGTGG
Source organism: Tringa tobata (assembly GCA_033628505.1). Lineage (NCBI taxonomy): Eukaryota > Metazoa > Chordata > Aves > Charadriiformes > Scolopacidae > Tringa > Tringa tobata. The sequence goes on from JAHREE010000233.1 coordinate 445,421, forward strand.
GACCAGCACTTAAAGATTCTTCCAGATTCTGCAGTTATCTGTAACAGCATAAGGACACGATAGAAATGTCACATTACTTCCAAAACATAAATCCACTACTATGCTTTGAAACTTACCTTTCTTCCAACTGTCCTCCAGGACATCACAAGGCTATACCAAATAATGAAGCACGCTGCTATAATGCTGGTATGAAAGACTCAAAACCTTTCATCAGAACTTACCACTGCTTTTTGTCTATTTATTTTCCTTGGGCCTTATGCAAACCCACTTGGGAAAGTTTCTGCATCCTCCTCATGAGGGCAATGTGGGGCGTGTGGTAACATTAGTTTTGAGCCTGGTGTCTTCGCCGCAGTGAGATCTGCGTAGGAGGAATAGGCAGTAGTGGTCAGGCCAGGATACAGTAGCTTGACAGAAAGCATTGTTGTGTTTATGTACGGTTTGTATGTGTTAAAGCACTATTAACAGTATAGGCTTGCTTTCCATTCACTGAATTATTGAGAGGAAGGAAATAACTGCATGAATATAACCAGTGTGCATTAATGAAAGATGCTGAGAGCACGCTATGGTATAATGCATACAAATGTTCGTTAACACAAAAGGAGGTGTCCATGCTCGTACTGCCAAGTATAAATTTCTTTTTCGAGTAATTTTTTTTTTTTTCTGAGACTAGCAATAGTAGAGATAGGATTTCTATATTAAACAAATGTGAGTGCCTAGTTATACATGCCACATGCATAAATTGTAGATCTGATATGGTATTGAATGTATAATAAATGTAAATAAAGTCAAGGTTTGACAAATGACTTTATCATCTTTTCTTGCCAATAATTGGTGATGGTTTTAATATATGTTAAATTTCTCAGGCCTGTGGAACATAGCCAATTTGTATGTGCTTTCAAAAAGTTTCTAGGGCTTACAGTAATTCTTGGAAGGATGAAGCGAGCTCTTACTTGTCACCAGTGCCCTGTGTTGACTTGAAGCCTATAAGCATTGGTGTTAATGTAAAAATGAAGTTTGAGTCCCACAAAATTAGCTTTATGAATTTCCTTCCTGGCATTGTTCTGCATGTAAAAAAGCTAAACAGCACAAGTAGCGAGACAGTCCACGATTCCTTTTTCATTCCTAGTTTTGAAAAGATGCTATTGTTTATATAATATGTTCAAAGGGGCACATAATTCATTATATACGGTTAGTCAGCCATGTGCATTTTTACATTTCTGCCTGTAGGTAGGCTGAACACCTGGTGACATGGCAGCATATTTAAAACACTGCTTAGAAAATCCACAGTAACAGCACAGATAATAGGACTTTCAAAATGGTTGATTAATACGCATAATGTGTCCCTTTTAACAAAACTCTCATTATTGCCTTCATATGAAGATAATAGTACAGACAGAAATATCATCTATGTACTGTTCCTGGTGAAGATGGCCAGTGGGTGGTGAAAGTTGCAATGTACCACGCTATGCTGTTCTATAGTTTCCCTAAGGTAGTCTTTCTATCTTTAAACTTCTAGTTTCTTCTAAGAAAGCAGAAAGCTTTTGTCAGCCAGGTGCTGAAGGGAGGTTTTGATATTTAAAGCAAACTGTTCAGTGCTCTTAGAAATGTTAATGTGGAAAAAAATACAGGTACTACTTATCTCCCTTCAAGACAGAAAATGTTAAACGAGATAAGAACAATATACAAAGGCAGAGTGAATATTTTGAGGTGTTAATTCTAACTACAGAGGGAAGAAACTAGAATTCTGGAGCGGGCAATGGAGCTATATTGTATGATGCAAGGATGACTCAGCCCACGCTCAGATCATCTCCAGGTCTTGCCATACTTATTTACATTAAAGTTCAATTGCTATTCTAAGTCTGTGCATTTATGGAGAAGAAGGTGAGAAACAAGCAGAGGGAGAAGAATAAGAGCAAAAGGAAGGTTTTAAAATGCAACAATAACAAAATACCTGGACCGATCCCTCCTGCTCTCCACGATGCTCTCTCTGTGGAGGAGCTTGCAATCTTATGTTTGCTTATGTCAAGAGGATTCTTCTGTGAGCACAAATTAATAATTTATTCATAGGCTGGCGTCCGTTAGCTCGCATTGATTTACTTATGCTGCATTTCTTTTCATTCATAAGCCTTTGCTTGTCCTGCTCTCTCGGATAGTGACTCGCTGCAGCGCTCAGGCGTGGGAGGAAGCAGCAAACCTGCCTTTTTATGCACAAGGACGTGCTATATAAGCCCCAATTAAACGTGCGAGCCTGCCCTAAACCCGGGGGTCGCTCCGGGAACCCGCTGCTCCCGCTCCTCAGCGATGCTACCTCGGCGGGGATCGCTCCTCTCCTCCTCCCGTCTGCCCGCGCCCTCCTCGGTGCGGCTCGGCGGCCGGGATGCTGGGCGCCCTCGGCGCGAAGAGCTGAGCTCCGTCCATCCGTCTCCTCTCCGGGCTGTGTGACAGATGCTTGTCATGCAGCGCTGCCCTGCCTGAATTGGCCGGGTCTCCGGTGGGTGTGCACGGCCCCCCCATCTCCCCCCCCCCCGCCCCTGCCAGCCCCGCCGAGCCCTCCCTAGCT